>RJWJ010007463.1:0-57472 GCA_004363605.1 Indri indri
AAGAAGAGCTGTTGTTGACTAAGCACAGCTTAGAGCAAACTCAGGTACAGTCTTTTCTAGTTGAGTCAAAAATTTGAAAATAAATCATACAGGAAAAGTTATAAAAGGCATGGAACTTGAAAAATAATGAATTAACATATTTTGGCATTTTTGTTCTGCTGCTTTTAAGAATATATACATCCCAGGTGTGAGTTTTTGTTACCAGGACTATTAAATATAAACATCCCCATTTATTTATGCCATAATGAACTTTCTCAAGCCAAGAAAATACAGATTAAAACCATATACTTTAGGTAGGTTGCCAAGATTCTTGGAATGATATAATTATTTTGAATTCATTTGGAATTTACTTAAAAGAAGCAGCAATTCATATTTTTGATATGAATTTTTAAACTAAGTAATGAAAATATGGAGCTTTTACACAGAAATTTTATAACTATTTTACTGTAGTAATTTCTTGGAAATGCTATTTATTTACATGAAATTAAACATATACTATAAAGATGGATGAATGCTGTTTGCCAATAAGATATATGTGATTTTTTTCAGATGAAATTTCATCTTTCATCTTCTACTTCACTTTGAAATAGACGGGTAGATTGTATCAGTGAGACACAATTGATATCTTCACCATGAAGAATATCAGTGTGTTTCCACCTCAGACTATTAGAAATTTTTATTTATTTATTTATTTATTTTTGAGACAGAGTCTCGCTTTGTTGCCTGGGCTAGAGTGAGTGCCGTGGCATCAGCCTAGCTCACAGCAACCTCAAACTCCTGGGCTCAAGCAATCCTTCTGTCTCAGCCTCCCGAGTAGCTGGGATTACGGGCATGCATCACCATGCCTGGCTAATTTATATATATATGTATATATATATATATATATATATATATATTTTAGTTGTCCAGCTAATTTCTTTCTATTTGTTTTAGTAGAGACGGGGTCTCACTCTTGCTAAGGCTGGTCTCGAACTCCTGAGCTCAAACGATCCGCCCACCTCGGCCTCCCAGAGTACTAGGATTACAGGTATGAGCCACCGTGCTCAGCCAGACTACTAGAAATTTTTAAGAGCACATTGCAATAACGGTAATAGCTAGAATTCTGATGCTACTTTCTGAGTATTCAATTGAAACACTCTCATTCACTAAATATTTGCAGAAGAAATCAAGTCTATCTCTTTGGACCAGTGCAATTCAGCGGGAGAAACAAGTAAAGCCATGTTTTTTGGAATCACAGTAGGCCCTAACTGTTCCAGGAAGATTGGCTAGGGTCAGCATGTTTCAACCCATCCTATTGCATTTAGACAGGAACCTTTCAGCAGCATGTGGCATTGTTTGAATATCATATCAACACATTGAGGAGGACCACTCTTAGAACTTCTGCATTAATCAAAAGAGTTTTGAGTTGTTTAACTTCACTAAGAAAACAGTATTCAGTGGTCTGCTTTCCTTGGAGCATGAACAAAGGATTTTTTCATCCCAGTCAAGGAAAGTAGAATCAGTATATGAGAGCCTGGAAAAGACAGGGTTTTGAGGAATTTTACAAGCTCATGAATCTGTAACTGACCTTGAGAGGTCAGCTGCACATTTGGACAACACCCAAGCCAATCCTGGAGAGATGAGACTCTGCCCAGACAAATGAATTCTTGAAATTCTTTGGCAATAGAAGTACATGGATTGTGAGATATTTCTCTTCAAGAATAATCTCTTTGTTTGGGCTTGGAAACCTGATTCTTTCTTGTGCAATCATTGAAAATTCCACATGTAGTAAGATTTTATCAAACACAAAGTGGAGAAAACATTAACTTTTGTTAAAGCATTGTATGTTGTAAGAGATTCACTTTAAATACCAGGAGTCTTTATATTTGTACAATATTGGGGAAACCAATAAAGAATGTAAGATTGCTTTTATTTTCTTTCCTCAGTTTTGTGTTTTCAATATTTCATGCTATTTTACAACTTGTGTTTGTACTGGGAACAGTGAATTTTGTTGTATTTTTTCTCACTTCACTACTAAATTGTTTTCTAATTATATTATTGTTATTATAACATTCACAGATGACCTTTACTTCAAACATATTTTAAAAAGAGGATGCCATAATTATCTCTTAAAAATACAAATCATGTTTTTTACATATCAGTAGAAACAGTAGTTTGGGGCTGACATTTCTAATTCTCCATAGCAAGCCTGTCATAATGAGTTTCTAGATTCATTATTTACTTTTATACCTTCTGAAGTGAGAATTCTTATGTTCGTGTCAATGTTTTAAGGAATCAAAGATATATTTAATTTAAGTGGCAAGGATTATAATATTAGATTGTTTTATATTCTTCACAATGTCTTTCAATGCTCATTTTTTATTAAAAATAATAAGTCAGAGGAAATTGTTATCCTACTTGAAAATATCTAAAAACTTCTTGTTTAGTGTAATGTAATAGTTTTATATGTTCAGACCAAGTTGGAAGACAGTTACAAAATTTGTTATAAAATTGCTAGAAATTATTTATCATTATAATTCTACATTTATACTTTAACTTATACTTAAATTGAAGTAATTATAATATTGCAACAGTTACTTCCATGACCTATCAATTCAAAATAAATGTATGCTGGCTGGGCGTGGTGGCTCATGCCTGTAATCCTAGCACTCTGGGAGACCGAGGCGGGTGGATTGTTTGAGCTCAGGAGTTCGAGACCAGCCTGAGCAAGAGCGAGACCCCATCTCTACTAAAAATAGAAAGAAATTAATCGGACAACTAAAATATATAGAAAAAATTAGCCGGGCATGGTGGCGTATGCCTGTAGTCCCAGCTACTTGGGAGGCTGAGGCAGTAGGATTGCTTGAGCCCAGGAATTTGAGGTTGCTGTGAGCTAGGCTGACGCCACAGCACTCTAGCCCAGCCAAAAGAGTGAGACTCTGTCTCAAAACAAACAAACAAACAAACAAACAAAAACAAAATAAATGTATGCTTAAAAAGTAGCACACATAGTAAATATTTTTAATATAAGAAATGACAAGAGATAGTAATTAGACATGAATTGGCATTTTATATTATTTATAAAGCAGAACTTATCCATGGTGCAAAATTGAGTTTAAAGTTTTACATATGTGTGTGTGTGTGTGAATATTTTTATAACTAAAAATGGGCAAATTCCTATTTTACCAAGCAGCAGAGAAAAGTAGTCACATGACACAGTGTAGGCACTATCTTCATTAATCAACACTTACTAAAGCTCAATTAAATTAAAATATAACTTTGCATCTATAATTTTTTATCTATATCTAGTAGCCTATATATGTATTAGCTGTATAATTATAAAACTTGTTTATTCATTCATTAATTTGCCCCTTTAAAAAGTATTTGTTTGTCATTACAGGCACCGTTCTAGTTCCTGGGAATAGAGCATAGATCCAAACAGACAAAGATTCATACCTTTATGGAGTTAACATTCTACTGGTGGGTTGCAGACAATACACAAATAAGTGAGTACAGCATGGGCTCTGCTTGATAGTCATGAATGTAATTTCAAATGGGGAGCCCAGGAAACACTTACAAATTCTCATTGGAATACAAATTTGAATGAGGTGAGAAACCAAACCATAAAGATATCTGGAGGATGAGAGAGAGGGGAAGCAGTTAGTAGAGAAGGCCTGGAAAAAGATTGTGCCTGGAATGTTCAAAGAACAGCAAAGCAGCAGTAGGGCCGAAGCAGAATGAGCATATGGGAGAGTAGCAGCAACCATAGCCCAAGAGGAAATGGATTGGCAGAGGAGCAGATTATGTAGGATCTTGTCCATTTTATGAAACCTGTTTGTATTCTGAATATGTCAGGAACCATTAAAGCGTTCTCAGTGACATGATATGATTTATGTTTTAAAATGATTATGTCAAGGTTAAGAATAGACTTCAGAGGGTTGCCTTAGTATGTTTCCTGCTGCATTTCGACATTATTTTTGTAAGTCAACAAAATATATTGCCTCTTTTCTTGTTCTTCAGACATGAAACAGTATATAAAAACATCTTCTTTTCCCACATCCATTCAGCATGCTTTAAAAACTCAAGCATAACCAAATCAGGTAAACTGAATATCAGTTCACTTCCTGTATTTCACAGGTTTAGTTGTATGGCCTGTAAATTTTTCCTTATGCAAAAATATATACCCATAATAAGATTTTGCCATTAAAAGGGCAGATGCTTAATTGAATGAGCAACAATGTCCTGATAATTGCTGTCATATATATTGCAAAACAGATCAGATCATTATAAAGCATATGAGAGTTTATATGTTAATGAGCAACACAGTTGCAAGATATTTTCCTCCTATTTTTTAAAAGGTTACACTAACAAACTAGCCGGCCAAGATTTTTGAACTGTTCAATGTCAAATGGGCTTCACGAAGCTTTTTGATGATACCCATTTCTATCAGAATTACATATTTAAAAGTTGACTTTGTAGTAACAGTAACTTTCTGTAAATTTTGGTGAAGTGGTACCAGGTTGACTCAGATACAGTGACAACTGTATTTCTACACAAAATTCCAAGACCCCTTAACCTTGAAAAACTTCCTTTCAAAAGCACTATTGGTGATGTCATCAAAGAAACTGGTGAAACTCAAGTGCAGTCTATACATGAAAACATATTTATAAACAAGATAATAACAAGAGTCTCCAAAGTATCTTTTCTTTTCTAGGTTTTTACTCCCTTGTTTAGGTGGGCCATTTTGAGGAAATTTCCATGAGCAGTGTCCAGTATAAAGCTTATAGGCCTAATACTATTTCTTTTTTTCCCCAGAATATTATGGAACTACCAACATTTTGGTAATATGAATTTCTTTTGTATAGTTTGAGTTAAAGTTATGAGTGTCCATCATCCAGATAGCTTGTATTGTACCCATTAGGTGTGAATTTACCCATTCTCCTCTCCTCTCACACCTGTCTTGTTTCCATTGAGTTTTACTTCCACGTGATTCCATGAGTGTTTAATGATTAGCTCCAATTTAATAATGGGCATATGCAGTATTTATTTTTCCATTCCTGTGACACTTCACTTAGAAGAATGGTCTCCAGTTACATCCAGGATATTACAAAAGGTATTAGTTCAACTTTTCAATGGCTGAGTAGTATTCCCTGATATACATATACCACATGTCATTAATCCACTCGTGTATTGGTTGATTCCACATCTTTGCAATTGTGAATTGTGCTGCAATAAACATTCAAGTGCAAGTATCTTTTTGATAAAATGACTTTTTTCCTTCTGGGAAAATCCTCAGTAGTGGGATTGCTGAATCAAATGGTAGGCCTACTTTTAGTTCTTTGAGATATCTCCATGCTACTTTCCATAGATGTTGTATTACTTTGCAGTACCACCAGCAGTGTATCAGTGTTCCCGTCTCCCCACATCCATGCCAGCATCTGTTGTTTTGGGACTTTTGATAAAAGGCATTCTAACTGGAGTTAGATGATATCTTATTGTGGTTTTTACTTACCTTTCCCTGATGATCGCAGACATTGAGCAATTTTTCATATGTTTGTTGGCCATTAGTCTGTCTTTTTTTGAAAAGCTTTTATTCATGTCTTTTGATCACTGTTTTATGGGGTTGTTTGATCTTTTTTCTTGCTGATTTGTTTGAGTTCTTTATAGATTCTGGCTATTATGCCTTTATCAAATGTATAGCATGCAAATATGTTCTCCCATTCTGTAGGTACTATAATCAACTCTTTCGATTGTTTCCTTGGCTGCACACAAGGTTTTTTTTAATTTAATCAAGTCCCATTTGTTAATTTTTGTTGTTGCTGTGATTGCTTTTGGGGGTCTTCTTCATAAATTCTTTGCCTAGGCCAATATTTAGAATACTTTTTCTAACATTTTCTTCCAGAATTCTTATAGTCTCATGTCTTAGTTTTAAGTCTGTTATCATGAATTAATTTTTGTTAGGGGTGAGAGGTTCAGATCCTGTTTCAGTCTTCTACATGCAGCTATCCAATTTTCCCAGCACCATTTATTCAATAGGGATTCTTTTCCCCAGGGTATGTCTACTTTGTCTACTTTGTCAAAGATCAGATGACAATATGAGGATGATTTTATATCTGGGTTTTTTGTTCTGATCCATAAATCTGTCTCTTTTTTTGTGCCGGTATGATGCTGCTTTGGTTACTATAGCCTTGCAGTGATTGCTTGAAGTATAGTAAAGTGATGCCTCCTGATTTGTTCATTGTTCTTAAGGTTGTTTTGGCTATTCAGGGTCTTTACTGGTTCCATGCAAAGCAGAGCTATTATTTTTTTGATCTGAAATAAATGACATTAGTATTTTAATGCAGAACACATTGAATCTGTAAATCACTTTGGGTAGAATAGATATTTTAACAATGTTGATTCTGCCAATCCATGAGCATGAAATGCTTGCATCCAAAAAACAGAAATATGATATATCAACAATTTAATCAATTTCAGGAATAATCTCAAGGAATTAGAAAAGGAAGATCAAACCAACCTCAAACCCAGCAGAAGAAAATAAATAACGAAGGTCACAGCAGAACAAAATGAAATCAATAACAAAATAGCTACACAGATGATTAATGAAATAAAAAATTGGTTCTTTGAAAAGATAAACAAAATTGACAGCCCTATCACTAGATTAACCAGAAACAGAAAAGAAAGGACCCTAATAGGCTCAATCAGAAATGGAAAAGGAGGAATCACAACTGATATCATGGAAATGCAAAATATCATCTCTGAATACTATAAAAATCTCCATGAACATAAACTTGAAAATGTAGAGGAAATGGACAAATTCTTGAAAACAGACAACCTCTGTAGCCTCAATCAGGAAGAAATAGAACTTCTGAACACATGAATATCAAGTATCAGAATTGAAGTAGCAATAAAAAATATTCTAACAAAAAAAATGTCCCTGACCAGAGGGATTCATAGCCAAATTTTAACAGACCTACAAAGATGAACTGGTACCTATAATGCAGATATTATTCTATAACTTCAAGAAGGAAGGAGTCTTCCCCAACTCATTCTATGAAGCCAATATTAATTGATACCAAATCCAAGAAAGGATACAACAAAGAAAGTACAAACCAATATACCTTATGAAAAATTCTCAATAAAATCCTGGCAATCGTAATTCAGCTGGACACCAAAAAAAATAATCCACCATGACCAAGTGGGCTTCATCCCAGAGATGCAAGGATGGTTTAACGTATGCAAATGTATACATGTATTTTACCACATAAATAGAAGCAAAAACAAAGACTATATGATCCTCTCAATAGATATAGAAAAAGCATTTGACAAAATCCAGCACCCTTTTATGATAAGAATGTTTAAGAAAATAGGCATAGATGGGACATACCTCACAATTACAAAAGCCATATATGACAAGCCCACAGCCAACATCATACCGAGTGGGGAAAAATTGAAATCATTCCTTATTAGAACTGGAACAGGAGAAGTTTGCCCACTATCAATTCTATTCCACATAGTACTGAAAGTCCTAGCCAGAGCTATCAGGAACAGAAGGAAATCGAGAGTATACAAATGGGGAAAGGAGAAGGCACACTATCGCTCTTTGCTAATGATATGACCTTATATCTAGAAAACCCCAAAGACTGTGTCAAGAGAATCCTGGAATTGATAAAAAAAAAAAAATTCAGCAAAGTTTCAGGGTACAAAATTAATATATACAAATTAGTAACATTCCTATACACCAACAACAATCAAGCTGAAAATCAAATCAAAGCCTCAATATCTTTGACAACAGTAACAAAGAAAATAAAATGCCTAGGAATATATTTAACCAAGGAGGTTAAAGACCTCTACAGGGAGACATACAAAACACTGAGGAAGGAAATAGAAGAGGATATAAACAGATGGGAAAACTAATATTGTTTCAATTCTCCCCTCATACTTGAGGAATACTCTTTTGGCATAGTTTCCTAAGTAAGAAATTTTCATTCACAATTATGAAAATATTGCTTAACTGTCTTACAGCATTCATAACTTTCTTGAGAAATCGAAGGCCATTATTCTATTAATACTTGGTCTTTGTTTGAAGCATTCCTATTTCTTCATGCTATAGAAACTTGCAGAATCATTTATTTTTCTCTACTATTCTGAAAGTTTGCAATGATGTACCTTGATGTGGATTGATTTTTATCTAATCTTCTGGGAATTTGATGGTTTCTGCCAATATGGAAGCTATGTATTTCAGGTCTATATAATTTTCTTATTTTTTCCCTGTGATTACTTCTCTTACTTTTCTCTTTTTACTATTTCTGTAGCTCTTAAAATTCAGATGTTTTATTTCCTGAATTTATTCCATCATTTTATTATCTTGGGTCTACTATCTATTTTTATCTCACTATATTTTGGTTCTACTTCCTTGAAAATATCATTATTTTATCTTTCAACCCTTTCATTGAGCTTTTACAAATCTGATATCATATTTTTAATCACCAAGAATAATATTTAGTATTTTAGTGACTTTATATTTTTATTTAATTAAATAATGTATTCTTATCACTTTGAAAATATTATGTGCAGTTTTTAAAAATTATTATGGATACACAATAGGTATATATCTTTATAGGGTACATGTGATGTTTTGATATCGGCACACAATGTGAATTAAACAAAGCAGGGTAATTGAGCTATCCATCACCTCAAGCACTTATCATTTCTTTGTGTTAGCAACATTCCAATTCCACTCTTTTAACTAAAGTATACCCTAATTTATTGTTGATTACAGTCACTTTATTGTGCTATCAAATATTGCCCATTCTATCTAACTGACTATTTTGCAGCCATGTACCAAGCCCACTTTATCCCTACCTCCTTCTATCCTTCTCAGCCTCTGGTAACCATCATTCTACTCTCTTTGTCCATGAGATCAATTGTTTTTAATATTTAGCTCCCACGTATGAGTGAGAATATGCAAAATTTGTCTTTGTGTGCTTGGCTTATTTCACTTAACATACAGTTCTCCAGTTCCATCCACGTTGTAGCAAATGGCAGGATTTCATTCTTTTTGTGGCTATATAATATTCCATTATGTACATGGACCACAGGTTCATTATGCATTCATCCGTTGATGGACACTTAGGCTGATTCAAATTCTTGGCTGTTGAGAATAATGCTGCAATAAACATAGGAGTGCAGGAAGGTATCTTCTGGATACACGGAATTCCCCTCCTTTGGATATATACCCAGCAGTGGGATTTCTGGTTCATATGATAGTTCTATTTTTAATTTTTTTAGGAAGCTCCATGCTGTTTTCTATAGTGGTTGCCCTAATTTCCGTTCCCACCAACAGTGTATAAGATTTGTTATTGCCTGTCTTTTTGATAAAAGCCATTTTAACTGAGGTGAAATGATATCTCATTGTATTTCTGATTTATATTTCTCTGAAAACTAATGATGTTGAGCATTTTTTTATATCTGTTGGCCATTTTTATGTCTTTTTTGAGAAATGTTTATTCAGATCCTCTGCCCATTTTTAAATCAGATTATTTTATTTTTTCCTGTTGAGTTGTTCGAGGTCCTTATATATTCCAGTTATTAATCCCTTGTCAGAGGAATAGTTTGTAAATATTTTCTCCCATTCTGTGGGTTGTCTCTTCACTTTGTTGATGGTTTCCTTTGTTGTACAGAAGCTTTTTATCTTGATGTAGTCCTATTTGTCCAATTTTGCTTTGTTTCCCTGTGCTTTGGGGATATTACTCAATAACTCCTTGCCCAGACCAATATCCTGAAGGATTTCCACAATATTTTCTTTTAGCAGTTTCATAGTTTCAGGTTTTAGATTTAAATCTTTAATCCATTTTGATTTGATTTTTCTACGTGGTGAAAGATAAGGGTCTAGTTTCATTCTTCTGCATATGGATATCCAGGTTTCCCAGCACTATTTATTGAAGAGACTATTGTATGTTCGGTTCATTATAGGTGTGTGGATTTATTTCTGGGTTCTATATTTTGTTCCATTGGTCTATGTCTCTGTTTTTATACAAACACCATGCTGTTTTGGTTAATACAGCTCTGTAGTATAATTTGAATTCAGGCAATGTGATTCTTCCAGTTTCGTTTGTTTGTTTGTTTTGTTTCTCAGGATGGCTTTGGCTATTCTGGGACTTCTGTTTTCCATATAAATTCTGATATCATTTTTTTCTATTTTTGTAAAGAATGTTATTGCTCTTTTATGGAGATTGTACTGAATCTCTAAAATGTTTTTGGTAGTATGGACATTTTAATAATGCTTATTCTTCAAATCCATGAATATGGAATATCTTTCCATTTTTTGTGTCCTCTTCAATTTCTTTAATCACTGTTTTATAGTTTGCATTATAGAGATCTTTTACTTCTTTGGTTCAGTTTATTCCTAAGTACTTTATTTTTTGTGTAGCTATTATAAATTGAATTAATTTCTTGGTTTCCTTTTCAGATTGTTTGCTGTTGGCATATATAATAGAAATGGTACCATCTTTTCTGTATCGATTTTGTATCCTGCAGCTTTACTGACCTTGTTATCAGTTCTGAGATTTTTTGTGTGTGTGGGTGTGGGTGTGGAGTCTTTAGTTTTCTCTAGATATAAGATCATATCATCTGCAAACAAGAATGATTTGACTTCTTCTTTTCCAATTTGCTTGCACTTTCTTTCTTTCTCTTGTCCGATTGCTATAGCCAGAACTTCCAGTACTATATTCAATAGCGGGATGAAAGTGGGCATCCTTGTCTTGTTACAGAACTTAGAGGAAAGGATTTCAGTTTTTCATTTGAGTATGATATTAGCTGTGTGTCTATCATATATGACTTTTATTGTATTGAGATAAGTCATTCTATACTCGGGTTTATAGTTTTTATGATGAAGGGTGTTGAAATTTATTGAATAATATTTTATGATCAATTGAAATGATCATATAGGTTTTATCCTTCATTCTGTTAATACAATGTATTACATTGGGTGATTTGTGTGTGTCGTACCATCCTTGTGTCTCTAAGCTGAATCCCACTTGATCATGATGAATAATCTTTTCATTGTATTGTTGAATTCAATTTGATAGTATTTTTTTGAGGATTTTTACATCTATGTTCATCTGAGATATAGGCCTATAGTTTTCTTTTTCTGCTGTGCCTTTATCTGGTTTTGGTATCAGGGTGATACAGGCCTCGTAGAATGAGTTTGGGAGTATTCCCTCCTCCCCTACTTTTTGGAATAATTTAAGTAATATTGGTATTAGTTCTTCTTTGAATGCTTGGTAGACTTCAGCAGTGAAGCCATATGGACCTGAATTTTTTTTTTTTTTTTGGATGGGAGACATTTTAAATTTTTTTCTCCCTGCGTATTCTTTGGATCCTAAATATTGTTTTACTTTGTTTTTGATTTTGTTTTTTCTATTAAATATTTTCCAAATTTCTAGTGATTTATGACTGCATTCTTATCAAAACCAGGGCACTAAAAATCTTTATGGAAACTCTGTGCACATGAGTAGGGTTTGTTCACTGTAAGTTTCAAATTACCATGATTTACTTGGGCTATTTCCTTAGGATATCCATAATATCAATGTATTTAAGTATTTTCTCTTGGATTAATCAGTTTTCTCATAGAAAAATTTTCCAAAATCCTTATAAAATGATATAACCCTGGGTGTCAAGTTTCTAGGAACTGAATGGGGGCAGAAAGATGAACACATAATTTCATTTATAAATTGTCACTTAACACACTTGTTTTCAGTGTGAGACTTCTGTGTTCTATTCTGCTTCTCCCAATTCAGAAAATCTGTTTTACTCTTTCCAGCAAATAAACCTACAGTGTTCTACTGAATGGAGGAGGGTGTGTTTGTTGGGGAGGGAAAGTTGCAAGGTGGATTGAGAATTGGAGATCTGGGGATCCAACTGCTTCTTGTAATTACTCCTTCTCTTTTTACACTGAACACCCCTCAGTCCCAAATGTATTTGATGACACCAATTCCTGAGGCTTTTCGGGATTTTGCCATCAAAATTTGGTTGCTTCCTGGTTTTCCTCTCTACCAATTTAGAATTTATCTTTCTTGCTCTATTAAAAGTTACTAATTTTGTGCATTCCTCCAGTTTTGTGTAAAATGTTGCCTCTGCTATCTCTCCTCCCATTCTCTGTGCTCTTGTTAGATTTACACTCTAAACAAATCCCTTAACTCTCTTTGAGTAAGTTGTCAAAACTTTTTTAACAGAAAGTCACATGGTGAGCTTTAAGATAAAATGGGAAAAATATTGGATTGGGGATTAATTTGAACCAGGGCTGGAATGACAAAATATAAATATGTTTTAAAAAATAGACTTTTATTGAGATTTTTTAAGACATTGTTATGTTGCTGATATTGTTAAGAATTTTAGCTTTTAGAAAGCACCCATTAACGTATTATTTTATAAAAATTCTGTACTTACTCTGTACTTAGTCCATGGGAAGGAAAACTCCTGAAGATATTTTTATTAATGTTAACATAGACGTGTTGTCACATTAATATAATTAATTTGAAATCTGAATTAATTATGACAATTTTAGATTATGAAAGAACTCTGGCTGTATTTGTGGGCATTGATATTACCGTGTAGGCTGGGTTTGATTAACAATTTTTTAGAGAAGTAATACAAAGAACATTCTAGGAAGAAATAACACTACAAAAAATGTGGCTTTGCTTGAGAGGAAGTATGGCATCTTGAATGAAGGAAGGAAGTATGCCACAAAAATAGAAATATCTTGAATTTTATTCTTCTTTAATCCACTATTTCTATAATAAGTGGTTAATTCTTTGGCATGTTTTTCTCTATTTTGTTTATTGAGAATTTATTATCAGTTGCACTAATTTTAAGTGAATTGTTTGATGAACTTTGGTAATTTTACAGAATGATGTAACCATCATATCAAAATATATAATTTTTCTCTCACTCTAAGAAGTTTCCTCTTGTGCTTTTGCATTTGATAGCCACCCTGTTCCAGAGCCTAAGTAAGCAGTGATTGGCTTTCTATTATAATAGTTTTGTCTTTTTTGGAATTTCACAAAAATAGAATCAAGCTATGTATAGTCTTTTTTATTTAATGTTTTTGTGGTGATCAGACATTGCTGTATATATTTATATTCTGAAATTTTTCTGCATACTAATACATGGTATGGATATAACACATTTTTTCTTTCCTACTCACTGGTAAATGTTTGGGTTGCTTTTAGTTTTTGTCATTCTAGTGAATGAATACTGGTATCTTACAGTGATTTTTGGTGTTTTTTTTTTTTATTTCAGCATATTACAGGGGAAGAAATGTTTAGGTCACATATATTGCCCCTGCCCACACCCAGTCAGAGCTTCAAGCGTGTCCATCACCCAGACGGTTCACACCGCACTCATTGTATATGTGTATACCGATCCCTTCCTCCCCCGTCCCATCTGCCTGACCCTGATAAATGTTATTCCTATATATGCACTAAGGTGTTGATCAATTAAAACCAATTTGATGGTGCGTACATGTGGTGCTTGTGTTTACATTCTTGGAACACTGCACTTAGTAGGATGGGTTCAAGCTCTATCCAGGATAATACAAGAGGTGCTAGATCACCATTGTTTCTTATAGCTGAATAGCACTCCATGGCATACATGTACCACATTTTATTAATCCACTCATGTGTTGATGGGCACTTGGGTTGTTTCCACATCTTTGCAATTGTGAATTGTGTGGTTATAAACATTTGAGAGCAGATGTCTTTCTCATAGAATGTCTTTTGTTCTTTTTAGTAGATGCCCAGTAAAGGGATTGCTGGATCAAATGATAGAAGTACTTGTATCTCTTTGAGGTATCTCCATCTTGCTTTCCACAGAGGTTGCACTAGTTTGCAGTCCCACCAGCAGTGTATGAGTGTTCCCATCTCTCCACATCCAAGCCAACATTTATTGTTTTGGGACTTTTTGATAATGGCCATTCTCACTGTGATAAGTGATATCTCATTGTGGTTTTGATTTGCATTTCCCTGATGATCAGAGATGTGGAGCAATCTTTCATATGATTCATGGTGATTATTCTGTCTTCTTTTGAAAAGTTTCTGTTCATGTCCTTTGCCTACTTTTTGATAGGGTTGTTTGATTTTTTCTTGCTGATTTTCCTCAGCTCTAAATAGATTCTAGTTATCAGCCCTTTATCACACTTGTAGCATGCAAAAATTTTCTCCCATTCTGTAGGTTGTCTGTTTGCTCTTGTGACAGTTTCTTTGGCTGTGCAGAAGCTTTCTAATTTGATCAGGTCGAATTTATTTATTTTGGTTGTTGCTTCTGATTGCCTTTGGGGTCCTCTTCATAAATTCTTTGCCTAGGCCAGTGTCTAGAAGAGTATTTCAAACATCTTCCTCTAGAACTCTAATAGTTTCACTCCTCAGGTTTAAGTCTGTTACCCAGCGTGAGTTGATTTTTGTAAGAGGTGAAAGGTGTGGATCCTGGTTCAGTCTTCTACATGTGGCTATCCAGTTTTCCCAGCACCATTTATTGAATAAGGATTATTTTTCCCAGTGTATGTTTTTGTCTACTTTGTCAAATACTAGGTAGCTGTATGAGGATGGTTTTATATCTGGGTTCTCAGTTCTGTTCCACTGGTCAATGGCTCTATTTTTGTGCCAGTACTAAGCTGTTTTGATTACTACGGCCTTATAATAAAGTTTGAATTCTGGTAAGTTGATACCTCCCATTTTGTTTTTATTGCCTAGAATTGTTTTCGCTATGCGGGATCTTCTCTGGTTCCATACAAAGTGTAGAATTAATTTTTCTACATCTGTGAAGAATGATGTTGGCATTTTAATAGGGATCGCATTGAATCTGTAGATCACTTTGGGTAGTATAGACATCTTATCAATGTTGATTCTGCCGACCAACGAGCATGGTATGGTTTTCCACCTGTTTATGTCCTCTGCTATTTCCTTCCTCAATGTTTCATATTCTCCCTGTAGAGGTCATTTACCTCCTTAGTTAAATATATTCCTAGATGCTTTATTTTCTTTGTTGCTATTGTGAAGGGAAGTGAGTCTTTGATTAGGTTCTGTACGACCGCTGTTGGCATATACAAAAGCCTCTGATTTGTGTGTATTGATTTTATATTCTGAGACATTACTGAATTCATTTATCAATTCCAGGATGCTCTTGGATGAATCCATGGGGTTTTCTAGGTATAATATAACGTCATCAGCAAATAGTGAGAGTTTGAACTCTTCTGTTCCCCTTCTTATGCCTTTAATCCCACTCTCTTGCCTGATTGCTATGGCAAGGACTTCCAGCACTATGTTGAATAGAAGTGGAGATAGTGGGCAACCTTGTCTGGTTCCAGTTCTAAGTGGGAATGCTTTCAATTTTTCCCCATTCAGTATGATGTTGGCTGTGGGTTTGTCATAAATGGCTTGTATCATTTTTGGGTAAGCTCCATCTATGCCTATTTTGTTAAGTGTTCTTATCATAAAAGGGTGTTGAATTTTGTGCAATGCTTTCTCTGTGTCTATTGAGAGAATCATATGGTTTTTGTTTTTGCTTCTGTTTATATGGGGAATTAAATTTAAAAATTTGCATATGTTGTACCATCCCTGCATCTCTGGAATGAAGCCCACTTGGTCATGATGGATTATTTTCTTAATATGCACCTGGATCCGGTTAGCTAGAATTTTGTTGAGAATTTTTGCATCTATATTCATAAGGGATATTAGTCTGTAGTTTTCTTTTTTTGTTGTGTCCTTTCCTGGTTTTGGTATCAGGGTTATCTTGGCTTCATAAAATGTGTTGGGGAGGAATCCATCCTTCTCGATGCTGTGGAATAATTTCTGCAGGATAGGCACCAGTTCTTCTTTGCAGGTGTGGTAAAATTCGGGTGTGAAACCATCTGGTCCGGGACTTTTCTTTTTTGGAATGTTTTTTATTGCTGTTTCAATTTCAGTCCATGATATTGGTCTGTTCAGGAGTTCTATTTCTTCCTGGCTGAGCCTAGGGAGGCTGTGTGTTTCTAAAAATTTGTCCATTTCCTCCACATTTTCCAGTTTGTGTGCATAAAGGTTTTAGTAATATTCATAAATTATATCTTGAATCTCCACGGCATCAGTTGTGACTTCTCCTTTTTTCTTCCTGATAGAGCTTATCAGGGATTTTTCTGTTCTGTTTTTCATTAGTTAAGCCAAAGGTGTGTCAATTTTGTTTATTTTTTCAAAGAACCAACTTTTTGTTTTATTAATCTTCCATATAGTTTCCCTGTTTTCAATTTCATTTAGTTCTGATTTGATCTTATTAATTTCCCTTCTTCTGCTGGGTTTGGGGTTGGTCTGTTCTTCTTTTTCCAGTTCTTTGAGTCAGTTAATTAGGTTGTCTATTTGTGACCTTTTTGAGTTTTGGATATAGGCATTTATGGAAATAAACTTTCCTGTCAGGACTGCTTTGGCTGTGTCCCACAGACTTTGATAACTTGTGTCACCTTTGTCATTTAGTTCAAAGAATCTTTTGATTTCCATCTTTACTTCCTCGTTTATGTAGGAATCGTTCAGCAGAAATTACTTTAATTTCCATGACTTTGTGTAGAGATGAGAGTTTCTGTCGGGGTTGATTTTTGTTTTTATTCCACTGTGATCTGAGAAGATGCATGGTATGATTTCTATTTTTTTGAATTTTTTGAGACATGCTTTATGTCCTAGAATATGGTCAATCCTAGAGAATGTCCCATGAGCTGATGAGAAGAAGATGTATTCAGGGGTTTTTGGGTAGAATGTCCTGTAAATGTCAGTCAAGCCCATTTGTTCTAGAGTTCTGTTTAAGTCCGTTATTTCTTTGTTAATTTTCTGTTTGGAGGATCTATCCTGTGCTGTCAGTGGGGTGTTGAAGTCTCTGGCTATTATCGTGTTTCTGTCTATCAATTTGTTTAGATCAAGTAGAGTTTGCTTTATTAATCTGGTGCACCTAAGTTGGGTGCATACATATTTAGAATTGTTATGTCTTCTCGTTGAACTGTACCCTTCACCATTATATAGTGTCCCCCTTTGTCTTTTATTACTTTTGTTGATTTAAAAACCGAGTTTTCTGAGATCAAAACTGCCACACAAGCCTTCTTTTGGCTTCCATTTCCTTGATATATTGTTTTCCACTCCTTTACTTTGAGTCTAAATGCATCCTTGCAGGTTAGATGCATTTCCTGGAGACAGCAGATGCTTGGCTGGTTTTCTTTTATCCATTCGGCCAGCCTATGTCTCTTGAGAGGGGAGTTCAAACCATTCACATTTATTGAGAGAACAGATAAGTGGGGTGAATTATTGTTCATTCTGTTGGGTTGCATTTTGTTGCTTCGTTTTCTCTCTTGAGCCATGGCGGAATCTAGCCTTTGATCTTTGACTTTTGAGTGGTTTCACATTCGAGAGTGTTTATTGTGCTGATCCTTGTGTAATTCTGTTTTGAGTACTTCTTGGAGAGCTGGTCTTGTCTTGGTGAATTCTCTCAGTCTTTTCTTATCTGAGAATGTCTTTATTTCTCCTTCATATATGAAACTTAGTTTAGCAGGGTATAAGATTCTAGGCTGGGCATTATTCTGTTTCAGAACAGTGAGAATGGGGCCCCAGTCTCTTCTAGCTTGTAGGGTTTCAGTTGAGAAATCTGGAGTTATTCTGATGGGCTTTCCTTTGTATGTTACATGTTTCTTTTGCCTTATAGCTCGTAGTAGGGCCTCTTTACTGGATATTTTGGTCAATCTGATCACTGTGTGACGTGGTGTATTCCTATTGCATTGAATCTCCCTGGGGTCCGTTGAGCTTCTTGTACCTGCATATCTAGATTTTTAGCAAGACCTGGGAAATTCTCCTCTATTAAATCTTCAAATAGGTTATCCAGCCCTTGAGTGTTATCTGCGTCACCTTCTGGAACCCCTATCGCCCTCAGGTTATGTTTTTTCACACAATCCCACATTTCTTGTAGGTTTATTTCTTTTCTCTTAATTTTCTGCTCAATCTCTGTGACTGACTTATTTAATTGGAAGGAATTGTCTTCAATCTCTGAGATTCTGTCTTCTGTTTGATCTACCCTGTTCTTGAGGTTTTCCATGGTGTTTTGTAGTTCCCTGAATAAGTTCTTTATTTCCAGGAGATTGGTTTGATTTTTCTTTAATATTTCAATTTCTTTCGTGAATTTTTCTTCCAAGTCCTGGGTATTTTTTGTGGTTTCTTGGTGTTGGTATTCCATTTTTTATTGCATATCATTCAGTTTTCTTACAATCCATGTTTGAAATTCTTCTTCTGTCATTTTAGTGTTCTGAGTTTGGTTAATGTCCATTGCTGGGAAGCTGTTGTTCCTCTTTGGGGGTGTGCTTTCCGTTTGAGTCTTTATACTTCCAGAGTTCTTTTGCTGGTTCCTTCCCATCTGGATCAGTTGTTCCTTCTTGCGTTTAGGTTTTCGTTTGGATAACGACATGCCCTGTTTAGTCTCTGAGCCAGTAGATGGTGTTTGTGGGTGAGATTCGACCACACCCTTTATGATGAATCAGTAGATGCAGTACATGAAGTAAATCCGTATGCAGGATGACCTCCCTGTCAGTAAGTGGCACTTGCGGGGAGGAGTGTGCTGTTTTTGGGTCCTGTAGCTAGCTCTTGTTCCTCTAGAGAGGCCCTCTGGTGCCTCGGGTGATGGGTGGGGCCCTGGGTCTTCCAGGTGTGTCCTTGTTCTCCACCTCAGTGGGGCAGGACTGGGAGTGAGTCTGGGTGGGGCTGGGTTGGGTAAGCCTGCCCTCAGGCTCCACAACTGCTGTTAGCAGGGTCAAAGGTCCGCTCTTTGTTTCTGTGCAAAGCTTCTGGGAGGGACTGAAATGGCTCCTCTCAGCTGAAAATCTGGGCTTGGCGTGGGGCTGTCCAAGACCCACACTCTGGAGCAGGTCTGGCTCCCCTCCACTCTCCCCCTCTCCGTGGCCTTTCCCAGGCCTCTGCCAGCAAGCAGGACCTCAGGCCAATGGATCTCCCCTGGCTGTGATGTGTGCCGGGAGGTTCCCTACCCTGGATCGCAACCTGAACTGGGTGCACAGCCCCGTTTTGGGAGGAGGGTTGCCGCTCAGGCACGCTGATCTGCCTCTGAAGGCACACACTCCTCAGTAGGCTCTTTCACAGATCTCTCCTCCAGTATGATTGTGACCTGGGTGTACGGGTTCTGGTCTGTAGTCCTGTCCCCTGGGCCCTGGAGATCGATCCCTGACCCTGCCAGGGGGAGGGGTGCTGGTCTTGAATCACCTACAGGGTGCCCAAGCTGGATCGATTTCACTCCACCTTGGGATGGAGTGTATGTATAAAAAGCATTTGACAAAATTCAACATCATTTCATGATATAAATACTCAACAGACTAGGTACTATTATATTATGTACCTCAACATAATAAAGACTGTATATGACAAATACACAGCTAACATTATAAACAATGGTGAAAAAATGAAAGCTTTTCCTCTAAAATTAAGAACAACAAAAGATTGCCCACTCTCACTGCTTTCGTTCAACCTACTACTTACTGGAAGTCCCAGTCTGAGAAATTAGGCAAGAAAAAGAAACAAAAGACATCAAAATTGAAAAGGTAGAGGTTAAATTGTCTCTGTTTGCAGATAACATGATCTTATATTTGAAAACCCTAAAGACTCCATCTAAAATCTGTTAGAAGCTTTTTAATTTGATCAAGTCTCATTTATTTATTTTTGTTGTTGCTGTGATTGCCTTTGGGGTCTTCTTCATAAATTATTTGCCTAGGCCAATGTCTATAGGAGTTTTTCCAACATTTTCTTCTAGAATTCTTATACTTTCATGCCTTGGGTTTAAGTCTGTTATTCACTGTCAGTTGATTTTTTGAAAGGGGAATGGTGCAGATCCTGTTTCCATCTTCTGCATGCAGCTACCAGTTTTCCAAGCACCATTTACTGAATGAGGATTCTTTTCCCCAGTGTAGGTTTTTGTCTGTTTTGTCAAAGATTAGATGACTCTATGAGGATGGTTTTATATCTGGGTTCTCAGTCCTGTTCCATTGGTCTATGCCTCTGTTCTTGTGCCAGTACCATGCTGTTTTAGTTGCTGTAGCATTGTAGCATAGCTTGAAGTCTGGTAAATTGATGCCTCCCAATTTGTTCTTTTTGCTAAAGATTGATTTTTCTATACAGGGTCTTCTCTGGTTCCATATTAAACATAGAATTATTTTTTCTATATCTGTGAAAAATGATATTGGGACTGGGTGTAGTGGCTCATGCCTGTAATCCTAGCACTCTGGGAGGACTGTGACTGGTAGATCATTTGAGCTAAGGAGTTTGAGACCAGCCTGAGCAAGAGTGAGACCCCAACTCTACTAAAAAAAATAGAAATAAATTAGCTGGATAACTAAAAATATATATATAAAAAATTAGCCAGGCATGGTGGCACATGCCTGTAGTCCCAGCTACTTGGGACGCTGAGGCGGTAGGATTGCTTGAGCCCAGGAGTTTGAGGTTGATGTGAGCTAGGCTGACACCATGGCACTCTAGCCTGGGCAGCAGAGTGAGACTTGAATTTCTAGAGCACTTTGGGTAGTATAGATATTTTAACAATGTTGATACTGCTGACCATGAGCATGGTATAGTTTTCTACCTGTTTACGTCCTCTGCTGTTTCCTTCCTCAGTGTTTCATAATTCTCCCTGTAGAAGTCTTTTACATCCTTAGTTAAATATATTCTTAGGTACTTTATTTTCTTTGTTGCTATCCTGAAGGTTTTTGAGTCTTTGATTTTGTTCTCAGTTTGACTGTTGTGAGCATATAGGAATGCTATTGATTTCTGTACATTGATTTTGTAACCCAAGACTTTGCTGAATTTTTTTTTTTATTAATTCCAGTAGTCTCATGGCAGAATCTTTGGGGTTTTCTAGATATAAGATCATTTTGCCAGCAAAGAGAGATAGTTTGACCTCTTCTGCCCCCATTTCTATGCCCTTGATTTGCTTCTCTTGCCTGATTTTTCTGGCTAGGACTTCCAGCACTATGTTGAATAAAAGCGGTAATAGAGGGCAAGCTTGCCTGGTTCCTGTTCTAAGTGGGAATGTTTTCAATGTTTCCCCATTCAATAAGATGTTGGCTGTGGGTTTGTCATATATGGCTTGTATCATTTTTAGGTGAAAACCTACAGAATGGGAGAAGATATTCACGTTACACATCTGATAAAGGACTGATAACTAGAATCTATATAGAACTCAGAAAAATCAGCAAGAAAAAATCAAACAACCCTATCAATAAGTGGGCAAAGGACATGAACAGAAATTTTTCAAAGGTAGATAGACTAATGGCCAACAAACCTATGAAAAAATGCTCAACATCTCTAATCATCAGAGAAATGCAAATCAAAATCACAACGAGATATCACTTATCTCCAGTGAAACTGGCCTTTATCAAAGAGTCCCAAAACAATAAATGTTGACATGGATGTGGAGAGAGGAACACTCATATACTGCTGGTGGGACTGCAAACTAGTGCAACCTCTGTGGAAAGCAAGATGGAGATACCTCAAAGAGATACAAGTAGATCTACCATTTGATCCAGCAATCCCATTACTGGGTATCTACTCAAAAGAAAAAAAGACATTCCATAAAAAAGACATCTGCTGTCAAATGTTTATAGCAGCACGATTCACATTTGCAAAGATGTGGAAACAACCCAAGTGTCCATCAATACATGAGTGGATTAATAAAATGTGGTATATGTATACCATGGAGTACTATTCAGCTTTAAGAAGCAATGGTGATCTAGCACCTCTTGTATACTCCTGGATAGAGCTGGAACCCATTCTACTAAGTGAAGTATCCCAAGAGTGGAAAAATAAGCACCACATGTACTCACCATCAAATTGCTTTTAACTGATCAACACCTAAGTGCACATATAGGAATAACATTCATCTGCCTTCAGGAAGATGGGAAGGGGGAGGAGACAATGGGTATATACAAACAGAATGAGTGTGATGTGCACCGTCTGGGATATGGACACCTTTGAAGCTCTGACTCGGGTGGGGCAAGGGCAATATACATTACTTAAACATTTGTACCCCCATATATGCTGAAATAAAAAATAAAAAAACTGAAAAAAATCTGTTAGAACTAATAAACTAATAAACCAATTTGGTAAAGTTGTAGCATACAAAATTTACATATAAAAGTCAGTAGTGTTTCTACACACTAATAACAAACTTTCTCAAAAGAAATTAAGAATATGATTGTTAGGTCAAAGCTGAGAAGCCAAAAGTGTAGCGGAATGCCATTTAATTGAGCATGTGGGTGCAGAGGGGTGGAGGCTGAAAAGACCATCCACCCCCAGGAAGGGGAGAGATGTGGGTTTTATAGGAGGTTTGGATGGAAGTTTAGGAAGGGTGAATTTTTTTCTAAACAGTAACAATTTCTTGCTGGCGTCACCACAACCATCTGTAGTCAGAGTTAAATTTACCACCTCTGACTCTCCAGACTCCTGAGGCTGTTGTTTCACAGGTCTTATGATCACTGTCTAAGTTTTCCATTAACTGCATTCTGTCCTATACATACTTTCTGGGTTCCAACCCTGAGCAGGCCTAACAATGATCTCATTTAAAACAACATCAAAAATACCACACTCAGGAATAAATTTAAACAAGGTAATGAAAAATATGTAGGTAATGAAAAACATGTATACTGAAAACTATAAGAAATAATTTGATGAAAAACATAGAAGAAGAGCCAAAAGGAAAATATTCCATATTTGTGGATTAGAAATATCAATATTTCTAAAGTGTCCATATTACCCAAAGCCATCTACGTATTCAGTGTAATCCCTACTAAAATGCCAATGGCATTTTTCACAGAAAAAAGAATTCTAAAATGTCATGGAACCATAAAGGCCACAAATTCCCAAAGCAATCCTGACAAAAAAGAACAAAACTAGAGACATTGCACTTCCTGACTTTGAACTATATTATACAAATATATTATAAAGTTATAGTAATCAAAACTATATTGTACTGGCATAAAAACAGACAAGTAGACTAACAGCAGAAAATAGAGAGTCAAAAAATAAACCTAGGCACATGTGGCCAACATACCCAGAAGTTGAATTACTGGATCATATTATAATTCTATGTTTGATTTTTTTGAGGAACTGCCAAACTGTATTCCACAGCAGCTGCAACATTTCACATTCCCACAGGAAGTGCACAAGGGTTCCAGTTACTCCACATCCTTGCCAACGCATATTTTCTGGGTTTTTTGTTTTGTTTTGTTTATGGGATAATAGTCATCCTAATGAGAGTAAAGTGTGATCTCATTGTAGTTTTGATGTACATTTCCATAATCATTAGTGAGGCTGAAAAGCTTTTTATGTGCTTATTGGCCATTTGTATGTTTTCTTTAGAGAAATGTGTAGTCAACTCTTGTGCTCATTTTTTATTTGGGCTGTTTGTTTTCATGCTGCTGAATTATAGTTCTTTACATATTCTAGATGTTAACTTGTCACCATATCTGTGATTTACAAATACTTTCTTCCATTGTCTGGGTTGATGTTTCACTCTGTTGATAGTATCCTTTGATGGACAAAATTTTTAATTTTGATGTAGCCTAATGTATCTAATTTTTGTTGACTGTGCTTTTGATGTCACATTCAAGAAATCATTGCCAAATCCAATGTTATGAATTATACCCTTATGTGTTCTTTTAAAAATTTTACACTTACAGTGTTTACATTTAAGTTTTTGATCCATTTTGTGTTAATTGTTGTATATAATATAAGGTAAGGGTACAAATTCATTCTCTTCTATGTAGATATCCCATTTTCTCAACAACATTTGCTGTAAAAACTGTATTTTACCCCATTGAATGGTCTTGACATCCTTGTCAAAAATCATTTGGCCATTGTAAGATTTTTTTTCTGGGATCTCTATCCTATTCCATTGGTCTGTATATCTGCCTTTATGCCAGTACCACATTGTTTTGATTGCTGTATTCTTATAGTAATTGTAATATCAGGAAGCATGAGAGCTCCAACTTCGTCCTTTTATTTATTTATTTATTTTTTAAGATTGCCTTGGCAATTTGGTAGTCCTTGGAATTACATATTAATTTTAGGATGAATTTTTCTAGTTTTGAAAAAAACCTCGTTGGGATTTTGATATGGATTGCATTGAATCTATAGATTATTTTGGGTAGTCTTGTGATGTCTTAACAATATTAAGTCTTCCAATCTATGAACACAGATATCTTTCCATTTATTGCTGTCTTCTTCAATTTCATTCAGCAATATTTTTTAGTTTTGAATGTACAAATCTTTCAAATCCTTGTTTGAAGTTTATTCCTAAGTATTTTATTCTTTTGATGCTATTATAAATGGAAAAGTTATCTTGATTTCCTTTTCACATTTTTTGTTGCTAGTGTATAAAATAGCAACTGATTTTTGTGGGTTGATTTTTTATTGTTGCAACTCTGCTAAATTTATTAGTTCTAAGAGTTTATTTTGTGGAATTTTAAGGTTATCTATGTATAAGATCATGTTATCTTCAAACAGAAATAATTTTAATAATTTTCCTTTTTCCTTTCCTATATGGATGCTTATTTTTCCTTTTTTTTTTATAATTGCTCTGGCTAGGGCTTCCAGTACTTTGCTCAATAGAAGTGGCAAAATGGGCATCTTTATCTTTTTAATTTACATTTTATTTTAATGTTTTCTTTAAGAAGTCTTTGCAATTATTCTAGCAATCAAATATTCAGACATGAAAATTTGTATGGATATAACAGACACAATCTATAAGTGACTTTTTAAAGAATATTGAATTTTCTTCTAACAGGCATTATATAGAACTTGAACATGGACAACACTTAAGTGATGTCTTTTTTGTAAAGATCAGAGATCAGGTTTTCTTCGAGTTAGACCTGTAAGCAGAATCTGTAATAAAGAAACTTACTCTGTAAAAATATATTTTACAGTGGAACTAAACTATATATAATACCGCTTGCATATTTAGTTTGCAGATCATTTGACATATATAACACATAATTTAAGTTTTGAGGTGCATAAGAATTGTATTGTATCTCTTTTATGCATTTTAAAAGATAAGCTTTAGCATGAGTCCAAAAATACTTTGTTGGAATAAAAAAAGTTAAATTCTCAAATGAATAGGAGCACCTCCTAAAAAACTGCTACATTTATGGCATGAGTATAATCTATCAAAAATATAGTTGTGTCCTCTGTTTAACATTGTCATGCTTGAGTAATATTTGATGATTCTGTCTCCAAATCAAAAAATAACATGGATACTATGCTAGTAAAAATTAATAACCCTGTACATTATAGAAAAAATGCTTGATTTGTGTTTTTTAACCTTAATATTTAAAATATATAAGCATAATTATAGTTACCCGATGTTTATACATTTATGTGTATTTCTATGTCAATGTCTGTTTTGATATATAAATTCCCTCAGAGCATGCATTGTGTTTGTTTAATTTGCATTGTAATTACATTTGACAGAGTGAAATTTTCTAATGTTTACTTGATAATATATTTGCTAATAAATCAGTTATTAAGAGACTTAATTGTTACTATGCTTATTTTATAATCAAAATAAATTATTATATATAGAAATTAATGTCTTACTAGATTTATCTTTTTTCCCATCCAATGTTATCAAGTTACGGCACTAAAGTTAACGCATGTTAAAGGGTTGCCAAGAATAAAGAGAACATAATAAATTGGAGTTAGGGGCTAACTTAAAATTTCAACCTAATCGCCAGATAAAGTCTGCTTAACTTCCAAACTGTTAACTCTTCAGTTCCCTGAAATGATGGGCAAGAGCTGTCTCAATCTGAGATGATAGAAGTAAAGCACTATCACTGCACTGTGACCAGAAGAATTGCTTGAAGTTAGCTGCCCTAGGCAAATTTCTATATGCTATGTTTAAGTTAATAAAGACGCAGTTTAACAGTTTTTTTTTTTTTTACAATAAGAAATCTCTTGAGTAATTAGTGCTTCAGGAACCTTCACATTAGCATATTTCACTTTTTGAAATGTAATAGTGTCCCAAATTTTAGGTTTTATCTGTAATGAAAAGAAATGCAATCAGAGAACTATCAAAAAGTGAGTACGTTGTCTCATGTTGCTCTTTCTAACTTAGGCTAAACTAAATGTCTTCTTAGATTTCAACTCCATATGGAATCTTACAATATCTTTTCTTCATTTATATGTAAAATAAAGATTAGATAGAAATAACACACATACACACATATACGTACACACACACACACATCTGTACATTATTTTGGTTTCATTGAAGAACTCATTTACTCCAATATTCCACTGAAAACTATTGCATGGTAAATTGTTCTCCTGTGTCCCACCTACCCCGATCTATGTTGATTTGTGTAAGAACATTATGTTAGTCTGTTTGTGCTCCTCTAACAGAATATCTCGAGACTGGGTAATTGCTAAATAACAGAAATTTATTTTCTCACAGTTTTGGAGACTAAGAAGTCCAAACTCAAAGCACTGCCAAGTTTGGTTTCTGGTAAAGGCTTCTTCCTTATAGATGGTGCCATCAAGGTGTCCTCATATGGCAAAATGGATAGAAAGGCAAAATAGGAATTACCACTGTGTCCTCATGTGGCAGAAGAACAGAGGAGGGTGAACTGACTTCCTCAAACCCTTTTATAAAAGCCATAATGCCATCACTGAGGGCTTTACTCTCATGAATTAATGACTTTCTAAAGGCCCCACTTCTTAATACTGTCAGGTTGTTGATGAAGTTTCTAAATATAAATTTGGAGGAGTACAGTTAGACCACAATATTCCACCCTTAGCTCTCAAAATTTGTGTCCTTCAAAATACGTTTATCTTAATCCTAGCCCCTAAAGTTATAACCTGTCCCAGGACCAACTGACAAGTCTAAGTTCATTACCTCAAAATGATAAAAGCCATATACAACAAACCCACAGCCAACATCATACTGAACAAGGAAAAATTGAAAGCATTCCCATTTAGAACACGAATGAGACAAGGTTGCCCTCTATCGCCACTTCTATTCAACATAGTGCTGGAAGTCCTAGCCAGAGCAATCAGACAAGAGAAGGGAATCAAGGGCCTCCAAATGGGGACAGAAGAGGTTAAACTATCACCCTTTGCTGATGATATGATCTTGTATCTAGAAAACCCTAGAAATTCTGCCAAGAGACTACTGGAATTGATCTATCTATCTGATAAAGGGCTAATAACTAGAGTCTACATAGAATTCAGGAAAATCAGCAAGAAAACATCAAAAAACCTCATTAAAAAGTGGAGAAAAGACATGAACAGAAACTTTTCAAAAGAAGATAGACTAATGGCTAACAAAAATATGAAAAAATGCTCAATATCTCTAATCACCAGGGAAATGCAAATCAAAACCACAATGACATATCATTTAACTCCTGTGAGAATCACTTTTATCAAAAAGTCCCAAAACAACAAATGTTGGCATAGATGCAAAGAGATGGGAACACTCATACACTGCTGGTGGGACTGCAAACTAGTACAAACTCATAGAAAGTAGTAGGGAGATACCTCGAACAATTAAAAGTAGAACTATCATTTTATCCAGCATTCCCACTACTGGGTATTTACCTAAAGGAAAAAAAGACATTCTATAAAAAAGATATCTACACTTGAATATTTATAGCAGCACAATTCACAATTGCAAAGCTGTGGAAACAACTCAAGTGTCCATCACTCCTTAAATGGATTAATAAAATGTGGTATATGTATATCATGGTGTACTACTCAGCCATAAAAAATGTGAACTAATACTTCCTGTATTATCTTGGATGGAGCAGAAGCCCATTCTTCTAAGTGAACCATCACAAGAGTAGAAAAACAAACACCACATGTACTCACTATTAAACTGGTACTTATTAATCAACACTTATGCTCACATATGGCAGTAACATTCATCAAATGTCGGGCAGGAAGGAGGGGAGAGGAGAGGATAGGTAAACTCACACCTAATGGATGCAGCACATGCCGTCTAGGGGTGGCATGCTGGTAGCTCTGACTCGGGTGGTGCAAAGGCAATTTATGTAACCAAAGCCTTTGTACCCCTATAACACTCTGAAATAGAAATAAATAAATCAATTAATAAGTAAAATTAAATGAAATTAAATTTAAAAAGTCTAAGTTCAAAGTCTCATCTAAACATTATCTAAATTAGATGTGGGTGAGACTCAAGGTATGATTCATCCTGAGGCAAATTTCACTCCAGCTTTGAATACGTGAACTCAAGCAAGCTATGTACTTCCAAAATACAATGGTGGGACTGGTATAGAATAGACATTACCATTCCAAAAGGGAAAAATAGGAAAGAAAAAGAAAGAAAAGATAACCGACCCCAAGTAATTCTAAAACCTAACAAGGCAAAGAGCATCAAATCTTAAGGCTTGAGAATGATCTGTTCTGACTTTATTTTCTGTTTTCTGTATATACTGGGGTTGGGGAAAAGTCCCCAAAGCTCTAGGCAACTTCACACTCATGGCTTTGCTAAGTGCAGCCCACACAGCAACTCTCACAAGTTAGAGTCTCATGCCTATACTTTTCCCATGCTGGAGTTGCACGCTGGTAGCTCTAAAGTTCTGGGGTCTCGAGAACAACGTTGTGCTGATGGCTCTACTGAAATTGCCCTAGTTGCGGCTCTGTATTAGTCTATGCTGATGAGACTGGGTGATTTATAAAGAACAGAAATTTATTTCCTTGCAGTTCTGGAGCTAGGAAATACAAGGTCAAGGTGTTGGCAGACTTGGTATCTGGTGAAATCCCATTCCTCATAGATAGGGTCATCTAGGTGCCCTCACATAGTAGAATAGCAAAAGAGGGTGAGCCCACTCTCTCAAGCCTTTTTTATAAAGGCCATAATATCATCTATGAGGGCTTCATCCCCATGATTTAATCGCCTCCTACAGGCCCCCATCTCTTAACACTAGCACTTTGATGATTAAATTTCAAGATGAATTTTGGGGGACACATTCAGATCATAGAAAACGCTTACTTCTTTGTTTGATAGCCATTTTAGACATTAAGTAGTATAAATAAGGCTAAGATTATGAAGATGCTTACACAGAGAATGGAAGAAAATATTTGCAAATCATGTATCTGATAAGAGACTTGTGTCTAGATAATATGGAGGACTTATACAACTCAAAAATTAAAAAAAAAAAACACTAACTTAATACAGGCAAAAACATGAGCCAAAATTTCTCCAAATAGTATACAGTAATGGCCAATTAGCACATAAAAATATATCTATCAGGTAAATTCAAATCAAAACAAATATGAGATACAACTTCACACCAAAGAGAATGACTATAATCAAAAACACAGATAAAAACAAGTGTTGATGAGGATGTGGAATAGTCAGAATCCTCACATATTGCACGTGATAATATAAAATACTGCAGGTAATTTTCAAAGCACTTTTAACAATCCTTCTAAATTTTAAATATAGAGTTACCATATGACCCAGCCATTCCACATTCCACTTTAGTTATATATCCAGGAGAAAAAATAAATAAACCAGCGTCCACCCAAAATATGAATGTTCACGTCAGTGAACATATTAGCCCCAAAATAGAAGTAAATCAAATGTTCATGAAACGATGCTTGGATAAAGAAAATGTGGTATAAACATGCAATGGAATATTATTTGGCCATAAAAGAAACAGGGTACTGGTACACGCTACAGTACAGGCAAATTTCAAAAACAAATTATTAAGTGAAAGGAGGCAGTCACAAAGATTACATATAATTTCATTTATATGAAGCAGAATAGTCTGGTTAGAATATGGGACAAATATTTTGTTAATTGAAACCATTATTAACAATTAATATTATTTTTTTATATATAAAAGTAAAATTTAAGAAAACACATTACGTACATAAAAATTCTAAAAAGTAAGACTTTTGGTTCCAGTTCTGCATTTAAGGAACTCAGAAATTGCCACTCAGTCCTACCAAGTAAAAAGCTGAGCAGATTGAAAAATCAACTACTCTTCTTGGATCAGTGAGAGAGGCAAGACACAGGGTAAGCTACTGCCCCCAAGTCGGGAGAGGTATATGGCCTTACTGGGAGTCACAGCTTAGCAGAGCAGAGACTCATGAATAGAAACTACCACAGCTCACTGTGATGAGCTGTCAAACTGCAATTGGTGAAATTGCTGGAGGATGTGTGGACAAGTCTGAGAGTTAAAATCCAAGGAGGATGCAGTCATTTCACGGTCCCCACACTTTGTGTTAATTTTACCTCCAGAAAATCAACCACGTCTTTACACTAAATATAGGGGGAAAATCCTCTCTTGCTTCAATCAGGTAGAGAAAAAAAAATTAAATATGTCAGAGCATTCTGTTCTTCTTAACAAGGCATGCCCTCAGGAGAAACTAGTTAACCAGAGTCTAACCTGAGGAGTATTATCACAGGCTAACTCACCCAGAGGAAAAGAAATACACAACTATAGGCCACTCTAGCCATATTAATCAGAGCAAAGTTCAAAGCAATATCAGTAGTAAAGAAGTACACTACATGAACATAAGGGGTTAATTCTCCAAGAAGTCGTAACAATTGTTAGTGTGCATGCATCTAACATGAGGCAAAACTGATAGAAGTGTGAGGAAAAATATATAAATCCACTATAAGAGTTGGAGATTTATACACTCTTATCAGAAATGGGCAGATCCAGCAGGCAGAAAATCAATAAGGACATAGTTGAACTCAGCAGCATGATCAATCAACTGGATATAATTGACATCTATAGACTACTTTATCCAATGACAGCAGAATGCTCATTATTCTAAAGCTCAAATGGAAAATACTCCAAGATTCTGGGCCATAAAGAACAGCTTAACAAATTTAAAAGAATAAAAATAATGTAATTTCTGCTCTTAGACTACGACAGAATTTTAACCTACAAGTCAATAACAGAAATATAACTGAAAAATCCCAAAATAAATAGAGACTAAAAAACACAGTACTAAATAATACATGAATCAAAAAAGAAATGTCAAATATATTTTGAACTGAATGAAAATGAAAACACAATCTATCAAAATGTGTAGGATGCAGCACAAACAGATTTTAGAGGTAAATTCATAGCATTGAATGAACATATAAGAAAGAAAGAAAGATCTAAAGTCCATCCTCTAAACTTCCCCATTAAGAAACTAAAAAAGAAGAGCAAATTAAATGCAAACTATGTGAAAGAAAGGAGATAATGAAAATTACAGCAAAATCAATGAAATCAAAAACAGAAAAATCAACAGAGCAAATCGACCAAAACAAATGTCTTTGAAAAGACCAGTAAAATGACAAGCCTCTAGTCAAGCTAACTAAGAAGGAAAATGATAAAAATTACTGAAATAATATATTCAAGGGGGAATATAATGACAGATCCCATGAACATTAAAAGCAGAGTAAAGAAATACCATGAACAATTCTATGCTCACAAATTTGATAACCTGGATGAAATAGAGCAATTCCTTGAAAGATTCAATCTGCCCAACTTCACACAAGAAAAAGTATACAATCAATAATTAATAACTTCCCACAATAGAAAGAACCAGGCCTGGGTTGGTCCATGAGTGAATTCTACTAAACATTGAAGAGAGAATTTTTGCTAATTCTCTACATTGTCTTTCAGATCATAGAAACAGATTTCCTAAGTCATTCTATGAAGCCAGCATTACTCTAATACAAAATAAGTCAAAGATATTACAATAAAAGAAAACTATGCACCAATGTCTCTCATGAATATAGATGCAAAAAATTTCAACGAATATTTTCAAATAGGATAAAACAATGTATATAAATAGTGATACACAATGATCAAGTAGAATTTATACCAACTGTAAAAGGCAAGTTCAACATTTAAAAATCAATTAGTGTAATTTTTGACATCAATATGCTGAAGAAGAAGAATCACAGGATCACATCAATACATGCAAAAAATGACAAAATTCAACAGACACTCATGTTAAGAAAGAAAAAACTCAGTAAACTAGAAATAGAGGGGAACTTCTTCAACTTGACAGAAGATCTACAGAAAACCTACAGCTAACATACTTAATGGTTAGAAACTAGAAGCTTCCCAATATAATCATAAAAAAGACAAAAATGCCCCATTCACCATTGTTTTTCAACATTGTATGGAAATCTTAGTTAATGCAATAAGACAAGGAAAGGAAATAAAAAAATTATACCGACTGGGAAAGAAGAAATAAAATTGTCTTTATTTGCAAATGACATGATCATTTATGTATTATAGCCAATCCAAATAATCAACAACAGCAACAAAAAATCCTCGAGCTAATTAGTGATTATAGCAAGGTTGAAGTATACAGTATAAGATTAATATAAAAAAGTAAATTGCTTTCCCATATACCAGCAATGAACAAGTGGAACTTGAAATTGAAAGTATAATTCCACTTATGTTAGGACCCCCAATAATAAAATACTTAGGTATAATTCTAATAAAATATGTACAAGATATTTATGAGAAAAAACTATAAAACACTGATGAATAAAATCAAAAAAGAACTAAATAAATTGGGAGATATTTTCTGTTCATGAATAGATGATTCAATAGTGTCAAGATATTAGTTCTCCCAACTTGATCTATAGGTTCAATGTAATTCTAGTCAAAATTTCTGCAAATTATTTGGTGATCATCAGCAAACTGTTTGTGAAGTTTACATGGAGAGGCAAAATACCCGGAATAGTCAATGCAATATTAAAGAAGAACAATTTGGTCACTAATACATAGAGAAATGCAAATCAAAACCTTAATGAGAAACCACCTCGCATTCATTATAATGACCATTATTAAACACACATACGCACACACACACACACACACACACACACACACAGAAAATAACAAGTAGTGGCAATATTGTGGAGAAATTAGAATGCAGTGCATTGCTGATGGAAATGTAAAATGGCACAGCCACTGTGGAAAACAGTATGGAAGTTTCTCAAATAATCAAATATAGAATTACCATATATTCTAGCAATTCCATTCCTGGGTAGGTACCCAGAAGAATTTAATACATAGCAGCTAAAATCACTGAATTAGATTCCTTGGTATCAACGTGAGTAGATCTTGAGAATAAAGACAAGTGAAAAAAAAAAAGGGTACAGAATAATACATTCCATAAAACATCAGATGTAAAAGATTTGTTTGGTAAAAATTACATATAAAGCATAATAAAAAGAAAAGACTGTAAATATTAATTTGTATAGCAAAAGTATAAAAATATAAATAGGAAAGGTAAAATTTTTAGCATAACAGTTACCTTTGTGGAGGAAGGGAATGAGGCTGGAAAAAGGTACAAAGTAGGCTTCAACTATATGTATAGTGTGATATTTATTTTGTGTTAAAAATGATATAAATATGAGATGATGTTAATGCTATGGTCTGAATGTTTGTGTCTCCACAAAATTTGTATGTTGAACTCCTAACCCCAGGTAATAATATTAATATTAGAAGGTGGGATCTTTGGGAGGTAATTAGGCTATTGGGGTAGAAAGTGGAGCCCTAATGAATGGGACTAGTGCCTTTATAAAAGAGGCCCGAGAGAGCTCCTTTCACTCTTTCCACCATGTGATGTCAAGTGACAAGCTAGCTAGCTATGAGGAAGTGGGCCTTTGCCAGACACTAAATCTGCTGGCACCTTGATCTTGGAATTCTCACCTTCCAGAACCATGAGAAATATATTTGTTATTCATGAACTACTCAGTGTATGGTAGTCTGTCATAGCAGGCCAAATGGACTAAAATAGAAAATTTTTACCTAGAAGTTGGGTTGCTGCTTAAACAAATACCTAAATATGTGGAAGCAGCTTTGGAATGGGGTCATGGATAGAGGCTTGAAGAGTTTTGAGGTGCATACTGGAAAAAGCCTACATTGGCATACATGGACTGTTTAGGACATTTCAGGTTCATGACCCAGAAAGAAAAAGAGGAGAGCTGTAGACAGAGTCTCAATCTTCTGAGAGAATACTTAAATGGTTGTGAACAAAATGTTGGTAGAAACATGGAAGGTAAAGGCCATTCTGATGTCTTCGATGGAAGCTAAGAACATGTTACTAGAAAATAGAGGAAAGGTGACCCTTGTTATAAAATGACAATGAGCTTGGCTGAATTGAGTTTGTGCCCCAGTGTTTTGTGGAAGGTAGAAATTGGTGTTTAGCTGAAGTTATTTATAAGCAAAATTTTGAAAGTGTGGCTTGTTCTTTTTTGACTGCTTATCATGAAATAAAATGAAAGAAAATAGAAATGACTTCGATATGGAATTATTAATCAAAAGTAAAGCAGAATTTACAGATTTGGTAAATTTTCAGCTTACTGATATTGTAAAGAATGAAAAAGTGTATTTGGGAGAGAAAAACAAGGGTGTGTCTAAGTGACTATTTGATTAGGAGATTAGTCAACCATTTAAACAGAAGCCAGGACCTATTGGCCAAGACAATGGAAGAATGACCCTGAAGGAAATTCAGAAATTGTCAGAGGTACTCTTTCTATCGCAGGCCCAGAGTATAAAAGCCCCAGTGAGCTCAGGGCCACAACCCAGAGAGCCCATGTTAAGGCAATGCCTACCCAAGCAGTGGGGGTGTGGCTGCCCCATGACCACGGACTGGTTGAGCCACTGGCACATGATTCTAGGTTGTGGGATTCATGGCATATGACCCAGACACAGAGTTGCATTGGAGTTGGGGCTACTGAAGAGATCTGCTGTGAGGCAGGACCACCCAAAGCCATGGGGCTGCATCACCACCCCAGTGTGTCCAGAAGACAAGATTCCAGCCCTGGTGTGTCCAGAAGGTAGGGTTCCAACCCCAGCGTGTCCAGAAGGTGATAACTCTGCTCAAATGTGTCTGAGAGGTGGGACACTTTACCTCATTTGACCTGGAATACAAAGCATTGAGCCAAAGAAGATTATTATCACACTGTGAGATTTAAAGTTATTTGCCCTATTGTGTTTCAGACTTACCTGGAGCCTGTTACTCCTTTATTATCTTTTATTTCTCCATTTTGAGATGGAAATGTCTATCTCATGCTTGCTCTGCCATTGTATTTTGGAAGAACATAACATGTTTGATTTCACAGAGTCTCAGCTAGAGAGCAACGTTCCTCAGAATAAATCTTATCTTCAGTAGTGCCCATAACCAATTTAGTTGATATTTAAATGGGACTTTGTACTTTAGACTGTTGAGTTGATGCTGGAATAAGTTAATACGTTTAGGGATTTGGAGATGAAATAAATGCATTTTGTATATGAGAAAGACATAAATTTGGGGGGGGCAGGGCAGAATGCTAGTGTCTGAATATTTGTGTCCCTCCAAATATCATATGTTGAAATCATAACCCTCAAGTTTATGATATTAAGACTTGGGACCTTTGGAAGGTGATCATGTGATCAGTGGGGGAGCTCTCAAAATGAGATCAGTGCCCTTATGCAAGAGGTTTAAGAGAGACACCTCAGCTTTTTTCCTACATGAGGTAACAGTGATCAGTGGCCATCAGTGAGGAAGTGGGTCTTTACTAGACACCAAATATGCTAGTGTCTTTATCTTGGAATTCTCAGACTCCAGAATTATGAGAAATATAAGTCAGTTATATATGAGCCACCTAGTATATGGTATTTTGTTACAACACCCTGAACAGACTATGATGGCTAACATTAGTTCTTTCATAGGCTACATGGGTTTTTTACCTTATTCTTGGAAAATATTTATCTTAACCCATTTTATGTTGCTATAAGCAGAATACCACAGACTGGGTATTTATTTTAAACAGTTTATTTAATTCACAGGTCTGGAGGCTGAGAAGTACAAGAGCATGGCACCAGAATCTGGAGAAGACCCTCTTGTTGCATTATAACGTGGTGAAGAGCATCACATCACCAGAGGGCGAGAGTGTGCTGCTCAAGCAACTCTTTCTCTTCCTGTAAAGCCACTAATCCCATCATGGGAGTCTCATCTTCATGACCTCATCTAACCCTAGTTACCTCCCAAAGGCCCCATCTCCAAATACCATCAACATATAAATCTGGGGATTAAGTTTTCAACACATAAGCCTTGTGAGACATAGCCAAGTCATAGTGGTATTTGTATTTTTAAAAATACTTTTATACTAAATAAAATAAAACAATAAATATATTCATACTGAAAAGTTGGAAATTACTTCATAGACATGGTCTAAATGCTATAAGGTTAATTAACTCTTAAAGTAGATTTAACCAGATGCCTAATTTATCCATAAAGTAACTCAGTAACTCAGAAAATGTCTTACATTGAGACATGCAAATGCAGTGTGTCTTCCAAAATAAACTAGTTGCTAATGTTAAAAAATGCCTACATAGTCCTAATTAAGATAATCAACAACTGATGAACATATTTGAAACAAATGCAAAAAGGGTAAAATATATACATATATAAATATATATACAATAAAATATTAATAAGAAAAGCCAACAAGTACAAGGAAAGGTGCTCAATATCACCAATCACTAGGAAATGCAAATCAAAACCACGATGAGATTACCTTATACCCATCAGAATTGTTACATAAAAAAGAAAAAAGAAAATAAAAACTGTTGGTCAGATAAGGAAGAATTGCGCCCACTGTACATTACCGGTGATAATACAAAATCTTACAGCCACTGTAGAAAACATTATGGCAATTCCTCAGAAAATTAAAAATATAATTATCATGTGATCCAGCAATGTCACTTCTGGGTATATATCCAAAAGAATTGAAACCAATGTCTTAAAGAGATATTTGTACACCCACATTCATAACAGTGCTGTTCATAAAAACCAAATGGTAGAAGCAATCCCAGTGTCTATAAATACATGTATGTTTAAACAAAATGTGGATCCATATAATGGAATATTAATCAGTCTTAAAAAAGGAAAGAAAGTGTGCCACATTCTACAACATACGTGAACTTTCAGGATATTATGCTAAGCAAAATATGCCGGTCACAAAAATACAAATACTACATGGTTCTACTTAAATGAGGTATCTAGAGTAGTCACATTTATAGAAACAAAAAGTAGAATGGCGGTTGTCAAAGGCTCAGGGAGGGGGAAATGTGCCATTGTGATTCATTTGGTATAGTTTCAGATTTTCAAAGTGAAAAGATTTAGGAAACTATTTGCAGAACAACATGAATGTACATAATAATACTGAGCTGCACACTCATGAATGGTTAAGATGGCAAATTTCGTTATATGCATTTTACCACAATTTGAAAAAATTAATAAGAAAGTATATTTAACTAAGATAAGAACAAATAATTCAGATGAAAAATACAAATGGTACATAAATTCACGAAAGTGTACTAGACAAGTTTATAATATATACATATAAATACAAATTAAAAGGATGAAATAATTTTTTGCTTGTTAAATTAGTGAAGATTTTAAAAATCATAATATTTAGTGTTTATGAAGATAAAACAAAACAGACATTGTTGGTACAGAGGTTTCTGTGGAAAACAACTTGGCATTCTATTACTTTAAAAATGTTCACATTCACTGAACATTAATTCTGCTGTTAGGATTTTATACAAAGGAAGTAATCAAAGGTGTGCACATTGCTTTATTTACAGGAATGTCTACCATATCTTCACCTGTAATACTGAAAAGTTCCATAGTATTCAAATTTGTCTATTAAAGTACATTAATATACTTAAAAAAGATATAACCACATTCTGTGTGTAAAATTCTGAAAAATATGCATCAAAAGAATAACAGTGCTTCATTTTCACTAATGAAAATTATGCTCGGCTTTTGAAATCTTATTTTCCAAACTTTCAGCCATAAATGTGCACTAATTCATAAATAAGAAAAATATAATGTAAAATGTTATATACTCCTTACGGAACGATTAAAAATTTTTAAATTAATCTTAGTATATTATAACATTCATAAATTTATATTTTAAGTTTTGAAATAATTTTAAATAATTAGAAATTTTTATATAGTACTGCAAGGATTTCTGACACCAACTACCCTGAGTTGGACCAAATTTCATAGCTTAAGAGCACAAGCCTGAACAAGACTACTGTCACTTGAGACACCAACTATAAGTTTAGGTGTCCCCAGGCCACCTGCACTTTTGAACAGCTGGTTACATACTGGAAGATTTCCCCTTTAGGTTCAAAAATTCACTCTGATGATGCACAAAACTAAGGAAAACACTATACATATGATTATGATTTTATTATATCAAAAGCATATAACTCAGAGCCAGGAAAATAAAGAGACACATAGGGTGAGGCTTGAGAGAGTATCAAATTATGTTTCCATTTTTCTTTCTCCATGGAACCAGGACAGTCACTCTCTTGGAACAGCAGAGTGTGATAATATGCAGAGTATTGCCAACCAAGGAAACTTATCTGAGCTTCAGTGTCCATAATTTTTTTGTTGGTTTCTTTATGTAGGCATGACTGATCAAAGCACTGGTTACTTGACTGAGCTTAATCTCCAGCCCCATTCCATTTTCTGCTGGTCAGGCAGATATCATGTGGTCCAAAGACCCAAAACTTCAATCATGTTTGGTCTTTCTTCCATTACCAGCCCCCATCCTGTTGGTTATTTAATTTCCTTAGCTTAAACTATTTAGGAGTCCACCATCAGTCACCTTATTAACATAAACTTCAGTGTGATTCTGGAGCCCACAGTGAATAACAAAGACACCCCTATCATTTGAAAAATTCCAGGGATTTAGAGGGTGCCTCCCAGGAACCAGGGACAAAGGCCAGATAATGATCTTCATTATGCAAGTTTTAAATAAACAAACTGTATGTGGAATATAGTTCCTGTTATGTCAACCATATTTGAATAGACATTTAATGGGAAAAATATGCCAAATTATTACAAGTTCCCATCTCTCTGCTGTTAGATTATATTCTTTTTACTTTTTGTTTTATACTTTTCTAAAATAAGCATTATTAATTGTATAATCAGAAATATATATTTTAATTAAAAATGAATTTGGAAAGAATGCATTTGGAGAAAAGTATTAGCAAATATGCCACCTACTTTCTTGGGACCATTTTACATATTTTTCAACTGTGAACTTAAATAAAATCTTAAGGCTCACTGCTGACCAGCTGACTGAATGGACCCCCCTCTTGGCTAAGGGAATATCCTAAAACTAAGTTGCCTGCCAGGAGGAGGGATGTCACACATGCCTCATTATGCACCCCCTACCTTCTTGGAGACATCCTTCCTAACCCATTAGCAGGCCTAAGGGTATGCAAGACAAACCTGCAGGTCCTCAATTTACACAACAAATCTATGTCCAGTGAATTGTTTCTGATAAACAGCTCCTTATCTTAAAACATTCCAAGCTTTTATACAAAGCTTCATGTCTTTAACCAATTACAAGTCAAAGAATCTTTAAACCCACCTGTAACCTGTAAGCCCCCCTCCCTTCGAGATGGCCCACCTTTTTGGGCCAAATGTATGCCTTTCACGTATTGATTTATGACTTTACCTGTAACCCCTGTCTCCCTGAAATGTATAAAACCAAACTATAACCCAGCCACAACCAGCCCACTTGCTTAAGGCTTCTTGGGTGTGGCTCCAGGTCACGGTCCTCAAATCTGGCTCAGAATAAATCTATTTAAAACTATTTTACAGCGTTTGGCTTTTTTTCCATTGACACAACTCATTGACGATAGACTAGAAAAAGTCTTTAGGTAAACCTGTCAAAACTCCGTTCCATAGAAGAATTGGCAATACTTCAATAAAATGTGGAATCCTTTGATCCACTGATGGTATGATAGCTTTTAAATAAACAGTTTCTTCTTTGGTAGATCCAGTAGCAGGCTTTGTCATCAAAAAAGTGTCTTTGCAAACTGCACAACAGAGATTAAAGTCAAAGCATCTAAACTGTAGCAGTAGCTGTAAACGTGGTTATTATCCTGCCCTATGTTAAAATTTGAACTTAAAAATGATTCTTAAAAACTAGTGTACATAATGAATGTCTTATTAGACACATCTTATTCCCTACATCTCAGCATGTTCAACTCTGAAAATATATGCAAATTATTCCCTTTCAAATGTTAAATCAGAATGTGAGGAACATCTTGAATTATCATAGGAGGCTAACAAATTACAGTGGTGTTCACTTAAATGAGTACCTGTTAAAGAGCTAAGACACTTTTGTGGAACATTTATTCTATGAATCAAACCAAAACATATACAGAAAATACATGTATATACATTTTCAAATGAATATTTAAAATGCTATTGGTTTGAAAACACACACACATAGATATCTAATAGAAAAGTAAGAAGAAGAGTGTGATTTGATAAAATGATAACAAAATAATAACGGTGTATTTCATATACTTGAATTTAGAGTCATCTTTATGAGCTTGTCAATTACTCTTCATAAAAAGGCTTGATAATGAGTTTTAATTTTTTTCAATTTAATATATGAAATAAAGTGAAAAGAGAAGATCAGCAATCTATCCAAGGTCAAAAAGAGAATCAACGGCAAAGTCAGGATCCTCCTTATTTACTGTAATCCCTGTCAATGGAAAAGAAGCCAAACTCTGTAAAATAATTTAAACAGGTTTATTCTGAGCCAAATTTGAGGCCCATGACCAGAAATGATGCCCAAGAAGCCTTGAGCAGGTGGACTTTCTGTGGTTGTGTTACAATTTGGTTTTATAAATTTCAGGGAGACAGAGATTTCAGGTGAAGGCATAAATCAATACATGGAAGGCATACATTGGTTTGGCCCAAAAAGGGGGGCACCTTGAAATGGGGGCTTACAGGTTATAGGTGGGTTTAAAGATTCTTCAAATCGTAAGTGGTTAAAGACATGAAACTTTTGTCTAAAGGCTTGGAATGTTTTAAGATAAGTAAGTCTGTTAATCTGAAACAAGCCACTGGAGATATATTTGTTGTGTAAATTGAGAACCTACAGGTTTCTCTTGAATGGCCTTAGGCCTGTTAAAGAGTTACAAAGAATATCTGCATGAGGGGAGTGGGGCATGGTGAGTCATGTCTGACCTTCCTCCTCATGGCAGGCAATTCAGTTTTAGTGTATCCCCTTGTACAAGAGGGGATACATTCAGTCAGGCAGTGAGGGGGAGTCCTAAGATTTTATTTTAGTTACATCCCTGATAGAACCATGACATTTGACCTGCTGTTTTTCAGCCCATGTACCACCACAGAATAATTCTTTTAAAAGCTTTTAATGAAGCCTTGTTTTGCCATTATTCTAATGTTTTAAAGAAAATAATCGTATGTCACAACATACCTGTATGTACATCTGTCCTGTTAAGCAAGAATGATGTATGCGTTCATCAAAAAATATGTGCACGTTTTGGTAATCTGCTCATGAATTGATGGGCATTTGGATTGATTTCACATCTTTGCAATTGTGAGTTGTGCTTCAATAAACAATCAAGTGCAGGTGTTGTTTTGAAAAAAATGACTTCTTTTCTTTTGGGTAAATATCCAGTAGTGGGATTGCTGGATGGAATAGTAATAGGTCTACTTTTAGTGCTTTGAGGAATCTTCGTACTTTTTTCCATAGAGGTTATACTAATTTGCAGTCCCACCAATGGTGTGTAAGTGTTCCTTTCTCTCTACATTTATGCCAGAATCAATTGTTTTTAGAATTTTTAATAAAATCCATTATAACTGGGGTAAGGTGATAGCTCTTTGTGGTTTTAATTTGCATTTGTCTGATAATTAATGACTTGAGCATTTTTTAAATATGTTTATTGGCCATTTGTCTATCTTCTTTTGGAAAGCTTCTGTTCATGTCTTTTGCCCACTGTTTTATGGGGTTGTCTGATTTTCTTCTTGCTGATTTGCTTGAGTTCTTTTTAGATTCTGGTTAGTAGCCCTTTATCAGGTGTATTGCTTGTGAACATTTTCTTCCATTCTGTAGGCTGTCTTTTTGCTTGGTTGATTATTTCCTTGACTGTGCAGTAACTACTTAATTTAATCATGGACTATTACTCAGTCACAAAGAAGAATGACTTAATGCCTTTTACAAAATATGGATGGAACTGGAGACTGTTATCCTAAGTGAAGCAGTCCCCAACCTTTTTGGCACTAGGGATCACTTTCACGGAAGACAATTTTTCCACAGACTGAGGGGTGCGGTGATGGTTGCAGGATGATTCAAGTGCATTACACTTATTGTGCACTTTATTTCTATCATTATTACACTGTAATATTCAATGAAATAATTATACAACTGACCATAGGTTGGGGACTCCTGATTTAAAGAATGGAAAAACAAACACCACGTGTACTCACTATTCAATTAGAACTGCCTGATGAACACACATATGCATAGAGGAAAATATAGCTCAGTGGGTTTCACCGAGGGTGAAGGCAGGAGGGGTGGGTGGGCAAAACCTACCTAACGGATACAATGAACACTATCTGGGTGACAGGCACACTTATAAACCTGACTCAAGAATTACAAAAGTGATACTTGTAACCTAAAACATTTGTACCCTCATAATACTTTGAAAAAAAATGCATGCATATTTGTGTGTGTTTGTGTGGGGGGGGGTGAGAGAAAGAGAGAGCGAGAGAGAGACCAATTCTGGTGTAACAATAACTTCAAGGTCCTTTCTGTAGAAACAAGGAAATTGGAAACTAAAATGCTATTGTAATAAAAGTAGTCATAATCTAAACAGACTTTGATATTTCATTTTAAACAAGAAGGAATCAAGCCAATATATTTAGAGAAAATACACAAAAGGTCAAGAGAAGTAGCCATTTATTGACTACATTAAGGTATATTTCCTTTGTATAATACCTGTAAGATAGATCATAAAGGCACTACCAAATCGTAATGTTGTGAAATTGAGACATATCTTTTATGTAGTCTCTGACTAATCTATATTTGTCCATATTTTTAACTGAAGATAGTTCCTTACCCTGTCTAGTGAAGTTATAGGATGGCTAGAACATGTTATAGAGCCCAGAGAACAAGATTCTTTGAACAAGGTGAATTGTCATCCTAAAATTCCCATTATAGCTTCCCAGGCTGCCTCTTTGTTCTGATCTTAAAATTTAGTCGTTTTGTACAAAAATGTTGAAATTATGCATCTCAGCTTTCCATTTTCTGTGATGCTTGCACGAACTCTGCTATAATCCTACTTTGCTCCATGACTTAGTACAAAACATTTAAATCCCTGCCACTTTCCTTGTGTTCCTTTTATGTATGTTTTCCTTCTGTTTTTATTTTAAAACTATAAATACAAATTTAGTAAAAAAAATCCCTCAGGTAAGTAAATATATATTTGCTTATTGAATGTATCTGATACAAATTCTTATTAAATATGCTGATAATTTAAAAATATTGCAGTAAGAAAAAATCTACATGCATGAAATAATAAAGAGAACAATAGGAAAAAAATAGATTCAATTGAATATTAATTACCCTAAAATGGTCATTGTGAGTTTTTTTCCTCAGTTTAAACGCTCTGAGAAACCTCATATACTTGGAAACAATGTTAAAAATGATGTATTTTTAAATTATCATTATCACACATGGTCCAAACTGTGTGTTCCCACATTAAGTAACTCTAACCTGGTTTTGATAATTCTAGCATTTTTCAAATTGTTCACTCTGCATTTTTGGCTCATGTTAAATTAAGAAATCATACAAAGGAACTATTTATTTCAGCTCTTGGATCTTCTTCATAGGTGGAGTTCACAGTGTACTAATGTCATTAAATTAGCCACAAATTGGATTGTGATTGTACAGTGGAATGCTATGTGAACGATCTACTTATATAGATTTTCCAGTCTCAGTTGATGCTTGCCTCCAGAAATCATTAAAATAAATTGATACAAGTTTCAACTTGGTTTCCTTTTGATACAAAAACAAATTAAAATGTGTTCTTCATATCGCTGATTTATTCTGCCAAGGGAGAACTCTATGTTTAATGAACTTCTATTTTTTCTGTCAGTGTGATAATTAAGAGAAAATAAGATTTCCCTAGTCTTTTCTTACATTTTTAAAAACTGTTTTCAAGGAGGCTGCCTTGATTTCTTTCCATATAATATTTACTATATACCAAATGTTCATATTTTTAAAACATACAGCTAGTATTGTGGGTATGAGAAGATCACAAAATAAAGGTAAGGAAACAATGAACAGACTATTAAAAATGAATAGAATAAGTAAATAGATTATATTGGGTGAAAGAAAAAAAAACAGGATAAAAATAACTCACGTGAAGTAAAGAAAAAAAAGAATGAAATAAAATAGTAATCTTGCCTAAAAGAGTGAAAATATATGTTTAGAAGTTATGATTCAAACTGTATTTAATCAAAAGGTAAACACAAATGAAGGAAGAATATTATTTTGAGGATAATTAAAGAATGACTCACTAGTTTTATTTATTTGTTCTTAATGTGAAAATATCTTTGAACAGTTATCAGAGACATAATTTCTAAAATGTGCTGTCAATATTCAAGAATATTGCTCATGACTGAACAAAGGGAGTGATGGGAGAAACTAAGGCACGGAAAACCTTGGGTTATATTCTTTTAAAGCTTGGAATTATATTTGGCAGATTCATGCTTTCATAATTCATATAAAACTATAATTTTTATATATTGCTATATTTAAAATATTTTCTCTAAATTTTACTGAGTATAATTTCCAAAGAGGTTTAGGCCATTCAAGGTTTTATCTGGTTATTCATCATTAAAAAGTAGGGAGAGCTTCTAAAATGAAAATGCCATGTATCAAAATTCTTTATTGGTTGGAGGATTTTAAAATTAAAAAATTATATATTGCTTATGTTCGTGGGTTGATTGTGGATACATTAATTATTTCTACCAGTTATTGATTATTTAATAACTTACAAGTAGCAGAACTATCAATGAGTTATGAAAGGTTATCAGTAAGTGAAAATAAGTAGTATCTCTAGACGCTGCCTATTAGCTACATTGTTTACATAACATTTCACAGTATGCGTGGGTGACTTTGTCTTTACTATGGCTTTTAATGCTTTTTCTAAGTGATAAACATGGTATAATCCGAAGTCAATTCAACTAATAACAGAAGATAACTTTATTTTGTCAAACACTGTTTATCGGGACCACAGATTTCTCACAATTTGGATTTTAAGCTCAATAAGTTATCTCAAACATCCACTTTCCTGAATAATCCAAAATCAGTGAAAGAGGATAAATGATTATCTTTCAAAGAAAGTGTGAGTAACAAGGGCAGAGACATCAACATTTCCAAAAGGGAGCAGCTTAAGTATAATTATAATTTATTTTGTAGATAAATTCATTTAGTGGTCAATTTTTCCTCTAAAATTAGAATAAACAGATAAATTTATTAAAAAGTACATATCATATATACATATAGCATACATAAAGTATCTATGTTACATGCATGTAACTTTATATATACATCTATTATATATATGAGAAATACTTCTTTGTATTTTTTATATTAGATCTAAAATAAAGAAGTGATTGATTTTATAAATCAGCATGGAACTGCCATACCAGTGTCAAAAAGAATGAAATTTTTTAAAAAGCAGCTAAGATCTGAATAGGCTTATAATCAAGGACAATTCACCCAGCCACCCTTGCTAAAGGTTTTAATCAATTAGCTACGTGGAAGGAATGATATTAACACCAAAACATCATACTATTTTTTATCTCTGTATTATTTTGAGTTTTTTGTGAATATTACACACTTATTAGATAATATAGGTTCAGTTATTACTGACTATAGTCCTGATTACATGTAGCTGTTATAATGAGTAGAACTGTGTTTATTAGGTGTATCTGACAGCTGTAATCAAAATTTTGGTAACTAAATTAGATAAGTAAATAAACAGCATCACCTTCAGAACGGTGGTTAAATAATCTTGTATTTATTCGAGTGCCCCACTTGAAGAAACACTTTAAAAAGCCAATGGCAGAAGCTTGTGTGTGTGTGTGTGTGTGTGTGTGTGTGTAACAATCTCCATTCTATTTGAAAGTATTTTGAGGAGATATTTGCACTAATATGTAGAATAATCTATATCCTATTAAGAAGCTACCAAGTACAAATGAAAGGATTTATTTGGGATGAGTTTGAAAGAAACTATTGCAGAAAAAAAATCAGTTCCTGAAAGATAATAATTATTACCTCTATTTTTACCACTAATTGCTAAAATTGTTCCCAAATTATTTTCATACAAAACCGTTTTCTCTTTCAGAACAGCTTCATTAAATTGCATGAAAAAGCCCGTCTCTGTTTTTTAATATTTAATATTTTTAAAAATTTTAAAGGATACGAAAGTCCAACAACCAGTGAGCATGCACAATATTAAGAACAGCAAATATTTATTCCAAGTGGAAAATTGTAATTCTCATGATTGGTCACACTTTGTATGAGCATGAGAAACATAGTTGTGAAACTCTTCTTTTTGTTTCAGATAATGTTTTCTCTACCCTTGTAGCTATGTACTTTTCATGGAAAAAAATGTGATAGCATGGAGAAGGTCCTTAGGTGTTGGGGAGGGGGAGTACTGACATTGGTATTTATAGACTAATAGAAATACATGACCTTTGGAACCATAGAAAAGACAGTATTTATTTCTTCATGAAATGTCATTGCAGCCAACATCTAACTAATATTATGATTTATTAAGATTTATTAATATATTGAACAAAATGCTTCTGGTACAGCAATTAGCATCAAAACAGACCTTAAGAGAAGTTTTCCTTGTTTCCTTCCTAACAGTGGCAATAGAAAGTCTCAAAGAATGGGAAAGGTACAGATAGAATAAAACAGTAAGATACACTCTTTAATATTGAGTACGTACTTTTAAGAAAAAATATGTAACTCAGTATGCTGTTAAAGACAAAAATATTGATAATTGTTAAGAAAATTGGATGCACATTGGTGACATTTTATATTTCATAGACCTTAATCATGCATTCTAATTTTAGCATTTAAAAAACTATCTCTTTAGTACTGTAAACAGTTGATGCTTTCAAGAAAGCATGTACTGTTATTAAAAATATTTAGAAAACGAAGAAATTTAAATGTTTTAATAAGTATTTTCAATCAAGAAAAGTCCTCTATTTTCTTTGCAAACAAAGTTCTCTACATTTTCTAGTTCTTTACCAAATTATTTTTACAATAATTATTATTAAAACTAAATCAGGAGGCTTTCTTTAGGTTGTTGCAATGAATCCTAATAAGGAACATCTTTTCTTGGCCTTGAACTATATGAAACTGTCTGTGTCCACTGATTACAAAAGGACTAATGAAAACAGTAGTATTTCCTGATTTATACTACTTAAATAAGAAACATACTAAAATTTCACACTTAATAATCCTTATATTCATATAATAAAACATTTAACTGGAAAGTTTAGTTATTCTTTGTACAAAATTCCTTACAATCCAGAAATTTCTGAGAATTCCAGTTTCTGCTCGGCATCTAAGGGGCTTGAAAGGCGTCACTCCATCCTAACAAGTAAATACGTGAACAAACTAAAGAATCAACAACTCTTTTTAGATCCATCAGAGAAATGAGATCACAGGGCAAACACTACCTCAAAAATTGGAGAGATAGACAATAAATACAGAGAGAATCACAACTTACTAGAGCAGAAACTCTTGGACAGAAACCTACATTGAAACCAGAGCCAGGATAGAAAAGCCTGAACTAGAGTTGCTGAATTGCTGGAGGTTCAGAGTGGACAACCCTGAAAGTTAAAATCTCTAGGGGAGAGGTGCTGACTTTGGCGAGTTTTACATTCTAGAGCTCTACCAGACTATCATAGTGAAGATAGGAGAAAAATCTCCTAAGTCTTCTGGAAGGAGAAGAGTAAAAGTAACCATTTTGAAATATACCAGAGCATTCTGTTTTTCTTAACAAGGCTTGTCCTCAAGAGAAAATACTTTACCAGATACTAACCTATTGAGATTCAAATCATAGGATTATAAAACACACATCCACTCTCCCCATACCTCACCACTGCATCACTAAAGGCCCATTTATCAGATTTCCTTTTAGCCAAAACATCATACCCAGTTTTCAAAATAAAGTTATAAGGCAAATTAAAAGGCAAAAGACACAGTTTGAAGAGGCACAGCAAGCCTCAGTATCAGATTTGTATATGGCAGGGAGATTGGAATTATTAGATGGTGAATTTTAAACAACTATGATTAAAATACTAATAGATTTTATGAAACAAGCAGACAACATGTGAGAGTAGATGGGTAATGTAAGCAGATAAAAAATCAAAGGATCAGAAAGAAATTCTGGAAATCAAAAATATTGTAACAGAAATGAAGAATGTTTTTGAGAGGCTCATTAGTAGACTGGACATGGTTGAGAAAAGAACCTCTGAGGTTATATCAATAAAAACTGCCAAAAGGAATGAAAATAGAAAAAAACTGAAAAAATGGAATACAATATTTAAGAAGTGGGACAATTACAAAAGCCTTAACATATGTGTAGTAGGAATAAAAAGAGAAGAAAGAGTAAAAGGAAAAGAAGAAATATTTGAAAAAAATGAGAAATTCCCCAAATTAATGTTAGAAACCAAATCACAGATCCAGTAATCTCAGAGAATCTCAGGCAGGATACATGCCAAAAACCTACACCTAGGCATATCATAACCCAACTGAAGAAAACTAAAGATTAAGAAAAAACTTGAAAGAAATCTTCCCAATAAAGGAGCAAGGATAGCAATTACATCAAAATTCTCCTCAGAAACCATGCAAGCAGGAAGACACTGCAGGGAAATGTTTACGGTGTTGAGAGAAAAAAACAAGCTCACCAAACTAGAATTCTGTACCCTGGAAAATTATACTTCAAAAGTGAAAGATAAATAAAGACTTTCTCAAACACTCATTGAGGGAATTTGTTGCTGGTAGACCTGAGTTGCAAGAAATGTTAAAAGAAGTTCTTCAGAGAGAAGAAAATTGGTGTAATTTAGAATCTCAGCGCCACATAAACAAAGAGCATTGGAGAAGGAATTAGTGAGGGTAAATAAAACTCTTATTTTTCTTATTCTCACTTGACCTAACATATAACTGTTCAAAATTATAATAGCAATGATGTATTCTATTACATATGCTTAACTGTACATGTTTAGATTTATATATTCTTATATAAAAGGAAAATGAATGACAGAAATGATACAAAAGATGTGAGGGAGGAATTACGAATACTTTGCTATTATGAAGTATTTGTACTACTGTGAAGTGGTATGCTACAATCTGAAAGTAGACTTGGACTTGTGGCAAATGTTTATTGCAAACTCTATGGTACCCACTGATTTTTTTTTTTTAAGGAGTATAATTGTTATGCCAAGAAGGGAGAAAAAAAGAAATCATAGAAGACAGTCAATTCAAACCACACTGGCAGAAAAAGAGTTTGGAAGGAAAGAAAATAAAGGTTCAAGGAACAAGGGCAGCAAATAGAAAATGGGAACAAAGTGATAGATATCAATCCAGCTATATCAATAGCCCCATTTAAACATCAATGATGTAACTACACTAACTAAAAGACCTAACTATAATTATAGTCACCCTACAGTGTTACAGAATACTGGAAATTATTCCACCTATCTAGCTATAATTTTATACCTATTAACCAACTTCTGGCTATTCCTCCCTCTTCCCTACCCTTACCATCCTCCAGTAACCATTACTCTATTCTCTACTTCTATAAGACCAACTTTTTTATCTTCCACATATGAGTGAGAACATGTAGTATTTATCTGTCTGTGCATGGCTTATTTAACATAACATAATACCCTCCGAGATCATCTATATTGCTGTTAATGACAGGATTTTGGTCTTTTTATGACTGAATAGTATTTCATTTTGTTGATATATCACATTTTCTTTATTGATTCATCTGTTGATGAACACTCAGGTTGATCATATATGTTAGCTATTGTGAATAGTACTACAATAAAGAAGGGAGTATTGATACCTCTTTGACATACTGATTTCCTTTCCTTTGTATATGTTAAGTGGGATTCCTGGATCATATAGTAGTTCCAATTTTAGTTTTATGAGGAAACTCCATACTGTTTTCCATAACGGCTATCTTAATTTACACTTCCACCAACAGTATTCCCTTTGCTCTTCGTCCTTGCCAGCATTTGTAATTTTTCTGTCTTTTTGATAATAGCCATTCTAACTAGGGTGAGAAGACATCTTATTGTGGTTTTGATATGCTTTTCCCTAATGACTAGTAATGGTGAGCATTTTTTTCATATATCTGTTGGGCATTTTATGCTTTCTTTTGAGAGATGTCTGTTCAGCTCATTTTCCCATTTTTTATTTGGATTTTGTTTTGTTTGTTTTTGCTGTTAACTTTCTTGTATATTCTGGATATTGGTTCCTTGTAGGATGAATAGTTTGAAAATATTTTTTCCCATTCTGTAGGCTGTCTCTTCACTGTGTTGATTGTTTTCTTTGCTGTGCAGAAGCTTTTTAGTTTGATATAATCCCATTTGTCGATTTTTGCTTTTGTTGTCTGTGCTTTTGAGGTCTTTTCCATAAAAGTTTTGCCCAGACCAATGTCCTGAATCCTATCCCCTGTTTTCTTCTAGTAGTTTTATAGTTGTGGATTTTATATTTATGTCTTTAATCTATTTTGAGTTGATTATTTTAGTAAGAGATAGGAGTCTGATTTCATTCTTCTGCATATGGATATCCAATTTTCCCAGCACCATTTATTGAACAGACTATATTTGCCCCATGGAATGCTCTTGGTACCTTTACCAAAAATCAATTGGCTGTAAATATATGAATTTATTTCTAGGTTCTCTATTTTATTCCATTGGTCTATCTGTCTGCTTTAATGTCAGTACTAAGCTGTTTTGGATACTATATCTTTGCAGTATATTTTGAAGTCACTTAGTGTGATGCCTCTAGCTTTGTTCACTTTGCTCAGGATAGCTTTGGCTGTTTCAGTTATTTTGTGGCTCCGCATGAATTTTAGAATGGTTTTATTTTATTTATTTGAAAAATGACATTGATATTTTTATAAAGATTACCTGGAATCTGTAGGTTGTTTTTGGTAGAATGGTCATTTTCACAGTATTAATTATTCCAGTCCATGAACATAGGATGACTTTCCTCTTTTGTGTTCTCTTCAATTTCTTTTATTAGTGTTTAATAGTTTTCTCATATATGTCTTTCACTCCTTGGTTAAGTCTATTCCTACATATTTTATTTTGTGTGTGTAGCTGTTGTAAAATGGGATTGCTTTCTTGATTTCCAGCTCTGCAAGTTCATTGCTTTTGTATAGAAACACTACTAATTTTTGGCATGTTGATTTGGTATCCTGCAATTTTACTGAACTTCTTTATTAGCTCTAAAAGTTTTTTCATGGAATCTTTAGGGTTTTCTACATATATAAGATTATGTCATCTTAAAGAGGGACAATTTGACTTCCTCCTTTCTAATTTGGATGGCCTTTATTTCTTTCTCTTGCCTAATTGCTCGGGCCAGAACTTCCAGTACAATGTTGAATAATAATAGAGAGGGTGGTCATCCTTTTTTTCTTGCAGTTCTCAGAGGAAGAGCTTTCACTGTTTCCCCACTCAGTATGATATTAGTGACAGGTTTGCCATATATGAACTTTACTGTGTTGAAGTATACTCTTTCTATAGCTAGTTCATTGAGAATTTTTATCATGAAGCATAGTTAAATTTAATCAAATGCTTTTTATGTATCTATTGAGATGATTATAATGTTTATTGATTTTTGTATGTTGAACCATTTTTGCATCCCTGGGATAAATCCCTCTGGATCCTGGTGAATGATCTTTCTAATGTGCTGCTGTATTTGGTTTGCTATCATTTTGTTGAGATATTTTTAAATAGCTAGAGAAGTAGAATTTTAATGTTCACAAAACAAAGAAATGATAAATGTTTGAGGTGATAGATATGCTAATTACTCTGATTTTATTATTATACATCGCATACACATATTGAAGTATTACACTGTAGCCAGCAAATATGTGCAATTATTGTGTATTGATTAAAATAATATTAAAATTAAAAACATGATGAACTATATGTTTATAAGAAACTCTCTTTAAATGTCAAGATGCATATTGATTCAAAATAAAGGGAAGGGGAAATATATGCCATAAAAGAATGCTGGAGTATTTATATTAATTTCAGGAAGAACAGACTTCAGAGCCAGGAAAATTATCAGTGATAAAGAGAGATATTACATATTTATAAAGGGGTCAATTGTTCAAGAATAAATAACAGTCCTAAAGTGTATGCATCTAACAAAAAAGCATTAACCTTCAGCAGGGAAAAGCTGATTTAACTGCAAAGGGAAAAAGATGACTCCACTGGTGTAGTTGGAAACTTTAACAGTCCGCTATCAGAAATGGATAGATCCAGTAGACAGAAAATCAGTGGGGACATAGCTGAATGCAATATCATCATCAGTCAACTGATGGGTCAAAAAAAAAAAATCTCAGGACAAAGTAATAAATATTTTGCACTAAATGAAAATAAAAATACAATTTATCAAAATTTGTGGGAGGCAGCAAAGGTAGTGCTTAAGGTGAAATTTATACCATTGAATTCATATATTAGAAAACTAGAATAAACACTGGATAGGGCAGATGGAACCAAATAGACTCAGGGTGGACAAAAGTTCACAGGGAAGAATTTTACTAAATTCTGATATCTTAGGTAAATTTATAGGAAGACATACCTAAATCAAGAAGTTATAGTATTTGGGTAGGCAAACAGGAAACAGTTAAACTCATGTACAATTCAAGTTTAAACAGTTTGTATTTTTAAAAAATAAAAAATAAATGCCACCGTTATGTACAAAAAAAAAAAAAAAACAATTAATAATCTAAGCTCCACCTTAAAAATATAGAAAAAAAGAGCAAGGTAAATCTGAAGTACACAGAAAAATAAAAATAATAAATATTAGAGCAGAAATCAATGAAATTGAAAACAGTAAATCAATAGAGAAAATCAGCAAAACAAAAAACAGGTTATTTGAAAATATCAGTAAAATAGAATTCAGGCAAGATGGCTGACTAGCAGCAGCTAGAGTGTATCTCTTCTTCAGAGAGCAATCAGGATATTCATCAAATACCCACATTTCAAATACATTGTCAGAGAAGAAAATGCTTGAAGATAACAGATAGGTGATGGGGAGATACGGAGGGTGAAGGCAGAAGCTAAATTGCCTGCACACAGCCATTGAGAGCCTTGAGTAACCTCAGGACCCAAACCCAGGAAAGGGGTAATCACTAGACCTTTGGGGCTGTGCCCTCCTGTCTTGGACCTTGCAATTTTGGCCACAGGGGAACTCCTTGACCTTCAAAGGCCTACAGAGTGGCATGGGAAGCTCCCAAGAGATCACCCAGAGGCACTGCTTGAGTTCATTTGGACCTCCACAAGCTTCTGAACTCTGGGCACATGAGCCCAGAGCCAATTGAGGAGCCTTTTGCCCAGTGTTCCAAGATTTGCCCCGGGGATGCTACAGCCTCAATGTCTGGCCAGAAAGGGAGAAGGGAACCCAGGTGATCTCCCATGTTCTACGGTCAAGTTTCACCACTACAGCTGTGGGCCACTGTGGGATGGAGGGGTGTTCAGATCACAGGCTCACAGCTCCCATAGAATGGGGCATGCCCCACCCACCACGTGAATGAACCACAGTGGAATGACAGTTGGCCTGCTTGAGTGTTCTGTGGGCAATGTCAACCCAAATAAATGACTGAAGCAAAAATCTTATCAAGTCAAGATTTTGAAGACATGCCTGGGAAAAAAAAGTACTGCAGACAAGCTGTGGCTGTTTTTCTGAAGGGGAGGTTGGAATATTATATTGAAAGAACTATACGGATCACTGAGGCAAAAAATTAAAAAAAGAAAACATTGGACTCAAACACGATTCCTGAACACAAGGACCTAATAGACATTTACAGAACATTCTACCCCAAAATTGCAGAATATGCATTATTCTCATCAGCACATGTAACATTTTCCAAGATAGATCATTGGCCTAAGCAGAGAATTTATGACTAAGACCAGAAAAATAAATTTTACAAGAACAAAATTAAACAAATAGGAATTAATTAAAATGAAATGCTTCTGCACAGCAAAATAAATAATCGAAAGAGTAAATAGACAACCTACTAAATAGGAAAAATATTCACAAATTATACATCTGGCAAAGGGCTAATATCCAGAATCTACAAGGAATTCAAACAAATCAATGAGAAAAAACTCAAGTAATCCCATTAAAAAGGGGATATCTCCTTTTTCAGAAGGAGATATACAAATGGCCAACAAACATATGAAAAAATACTCAGCATCACTAATCATCAGGGAAATGCAAATTAAAACCACAATGAGATACCACCTTACCCGTGTCAGAATGGACATTATTAAAAAGTCAAAAAAAAAAAAAAGAAGAAAAAAGATATTGGCGTGGATGCAGTGAAACGGGAACTGTTGGTAGGAATGTAAATTAGTACAACCTCTATGGAAAGCAGTATAGAGATTCCTCAAAAAACTGAAAGCAGACTACCATTTGATCCAGCAATCCCACTACTGGGTATTTTCCCAAAGGAAAAGAAGTCATTATATCAAAAAGATGCCTGCACTTTTATGATTAACACAGCACAATTCACATTGCAAAGATATGGGATCAACATAAGTGCCCATCAATTGACGAGTGAATAAAGAAAATGTGGTGTGTGTGTGTGTGTGTGTGTGTATGTGTGTGTGTGTGTGTGTATAGTTATATATACACATACACACCATTGAGTACTACTCAGCCATAGAAAAGAATGAAATAATGTCTTCTGCAGTAACTTGGATAGAACTGGATGACATCATCCTAAGTGAAGTATCTAGGGAACAAAAAAACTAATATCACATGTTCTCACTTATAAGTGGGAGCTAAGCTATGGGTACATACGGGCATACACAGGGGTATAATGTATATTGGAGCCTCAGAAGGGGAAAGGTAGGTGGGGAATGCGGAATGAAAAATTACCCGTTGCATACAGTGCACATTATTATGGTGACAGGTACACCGAAAACACAGATTTCACCGCTATACAAATCATCACTCACTATACAAATGGGTAACGAAACCCATTTGTATCCCCTAAGTCTATTGAAACAAAATGTTTTAAAAAATCAATAAAATGGACAAGTCTCTACCCAAGCTAAATAAGAAAGAGAAAGGACACAGACTACTAGTATCAGAAATGAAAGAGAGGACATCATGACAGATTCCATAGATATTAATAGGAATATTATGAACATCTCTTTGCCCACAATTTTGATAACCTAGAAGAAATGGACAAATTTCTTGAAAGACATAAACTCACACAAGAAATACAGATTCTGACTAGGCACACATCTATTAAAGAAATTGAATCAATAATTAATGGCTTTCCAAAACAGCACCAGACCTTGATATGTTTACTGATGAATTTTAACAAACATTTAAGGAAGAAATCATAATAATCCTCTAGAATCTCTCTTTTTTAATTGAAGCGGAAGGAATACTTCCTAATTTATTCTATGACACCAGCATTGCCCTAATATCGAAAACAGACAAAGACATTACAACAAAAGAAAGATATAGACCAGTATCTCTCATAAACATATATAGAAAAATCCTCAGCAAAATATTAGCAAATCAAATCCCATAATGTAAAAAACATATGCCATGACCAAGTAGGAATTATCCCAATTATGAAAGTCTGGTTCACACTCAAACATCAATTAATATAATCCATTACACTAACAGGCTGAGAAGCAAAATTACATGATCAGATAAACAGATCCAGAAAGCATATTTGACAAAATCTAACATCCATTGATGATAAAAAGTCTTAGAAAAGCAAGAATAAAGGATAAACTTTTTAACTGAATAGACAACATTTAGAAAAAACTTACACTTAAAGACATACTTAATGGTAAGAAACTAGAAGCATTCTCACTAAGATTAGGAACAAAGGATATTCTTTATCACTTCTCTTTTTCAACATTGTACTGGAAGTTCTAGCTAATGCAATAAGGCAAGAAAAATGAAATAAAATATATTCAGATTAGGAAGGAAGAAATAAAATCATTGCTGTTTACAAGATGACACAATTGCCTGTATAAAAACTCCAGAGTCATCAAATAAATGATTGGAACAAATAAGCACTTATACGATGTTGTAAGATACAAGGTTAATATAAATGGGTAAATTGCTTTCCTATATACCAGCAATGGACAGATGAAATTTAAAATTAATAACACAATATTATTGCCATTAGCACCCCACAAAATGAAATTATTATTTATATGTCCAACCTAACATTGAGAATAGTACAAAATTCTGATGAAATAAATCAAAGAAGAATGAAATAAATTGAAAGTTATTTTTTACTCATAAACAGGAGTCTCAAGATTTTAGTTCTTCTTAATTTGATCTATAGATTCAATGAAATCCCAATCAAAATCCAGCAAGCTACTTTGTTGATATCAAAGTTTGTATGGAGAAGCAAAAGACCCAGAATTACCAACACGGTATTAAAGATGAAGAACAAAATTGGAGGATTGACACTACCAGGCTTCAAAACATACTATAAAGCTACAGTATTCAAGAGAGTGTGGTATCTGTGAAAAAAAAAAATAGACAAATAAATCAATGAAACAGAATAGAGTGCCCAGAAATGGATCCAAATAAAAATATCCAACTGGATGCAAGCACTATGCAATGGATTAGATATAATCTTTTCAAAAAAAAAAAAAATGGTGCTGGAGCACCTGAAAACTCACAGGAAAAAATGAATGTTGGTGCAGACCTTAGACATTTCATAAGAACTAATTGAATTGGATCATATATCTAAGTAAAATGTAAAACTATAAAACTCGTAAGGCTGGGCATGGTTGCTTATGCCTGTAATCCTAGCACTCTGGGAGGCTGAGGCAGGAGGATCTCTTGAGCTCAGGAGTTTGAGACCAGCCTGAGCAACAGCGAGACTCTGTCTCTGCAAAGAATAGAAAAATGAACTAGGTGTGGTGGCATGCTCCTGTAGTTAGTCCCAGCTACTGGGGAGGCTGAGGCAGGAGGATCACTTGGGCCTAGGAGTTTGAGGTTGCAGTGAGCTATGATGATTCCACTGCACTCTAGCCAGGTCAACAGAGAGAGACCCTGTCTCCAAAAACAAACAAACAAACAAACAAACAAACAAAAACAAAAGAAACAAAAAACTCCTAAAAGATAACATAAGAAAAAATCTTATGCGACCTTGGGCATGGCAATGATTTGTTAGATATAACACTAAAGACACATCTATGAGGGAGATAAGCTGGACCTCATTAAAATTAAAAATTTTTGCTCTGCCAAAGACATTGACAAGAGAACGAAACCATAGACTATAAGAAAATAC
>RJWJ010007464.1:0-57462 GCA_004363605.1 Indri indri
CACTGGTTCCCGAATGTCTGCCGGCTCCTGGGTCAGCTCCTTGCACAGCCCTGAGCTTGCATGAGACACCCCTGATTCCTCACAGTAGCCTCCCCTTTGTTGAGCCAACTTAAGTGGATTTCTATTTATTGTCATCAAACTTTCTTTAAGCAATACATACTTCTACTCTGCATTTGATGGCAGAGAAAACTAAAGCCTAGAGGAGAAGGGCCTCCCTAGGGTCACAGCAGGTCAATGAAAGAACCAACTCTGTATCCTTTGTTCATGTGACAGATAGCTACTGCGGATCTACCATGGGCCATGGATTGCACTTTGGGGGCTATGACCATTGTTAGCAAGACAAACGCAACCCCTACTACCATTGCGCTCGCCATCCAGTGAGAGAGAAAGACGAGGGAACAGTCATAGCACAGCAAGACACGTGCTGTGGAGCCACTTAGGAGGGCGCTTGCCCCAGACTTGGGAGCTCACAGAAACTTCCCGGAGGAGGTGAGATCTAAGCCAAGGCCTGTAGGAGAGCAGAGCTGTCCAGGAAGAGGGAACAGAATGTGAAAATGCTCACAATGGGAAGGGAATGGTGTGTGGGATTCACAGGCTGGTTTTCTCTGCTTAACATCTTTTCCTTGGGGGAACCACAGCTTCCCTGGCCCTGTGCTACTTCTGTGAGGTGGCCGGTCACTGGGCCTGTATCCCTCACCAGAAGGTTAGGTGCCTGCCTAGTCTGGCCCACTCAGAATCTCTCTCCAGGATCCGAGAGTCCAGTGGAGACACACGGGAATAGCAGGTGGTAAGTGCCGCGGCGTCGTGTGGCTGTGCCCCGGAGAGACTGCCCAGGCCACTCGGGTCCCAGAGCTGCCCTGGCCCCTACTGATCTGCAGACCCGTTGTCTCGCTTCCCTCCACTCTGTGACCTGCTTCACTATCTCTTCGATAAATCCCCTGTTCTCATTTCACTTTCTCCGAGTCAACTTTTGGTGTCTGCGGCCAAATAATCCTGATTCAGAAATTGGTGCCAGGAGTGGGATTCATACAAAACCCTTGGGGATGTGTGAGCTACTTGGAATTGGTTTCCACAGCTCTATGGGGAAAAATCAGTAGGACTCAGGTTCATATTACTGGGTGGGAAAGTGGTTGCCAATGGTAAGCAGCGGGGAACAACTAATCATGTTATACCCTCCGGTCACCTGGGACCACGTGTCAACCAGAAGTGAAAGCTGCCATGGACCAATTTATAAAGGATGGGAATGCTGGGACCACAGGCTGGATGGTTGCTCCTAACACTGATAATTTAAAGCAAGAAAATGACAGGCTCAAATCAAAATGTTTGCCTTGAGGCACAGAATAAAATTCAGGGCCATTATATGACCATGCTGAAAGAATCTTTTATTGCATATGGCCATGGAGTTGAAATTGCTGAAGACTGAACTTAGAGATTGATATTGAAGCTACTGAATTAGTGTCAGTTGAATTCACAACCTCACCAGGCCCCTTCTGTGAAATGGAGGGAACTGGTCAGGAAATGTTAGTATTCTATTGGAGTGGCCGTAGCTGGGAGGATTATGAGGACTCAAAGGACCCAAAGACCCCAAGCACCTCACTGCACCACCCTTGAGCTCCCCTGTGACCCACCCCTCACTGTTGCTCCCAGAATATTCAGGATGTGAATGCAACGGGGTCCAGGCGATAGAATTCAGAATCAGGGTGGGGAAGAGAAGAGTTATGCCCAGAAAGAACTGCAGAAATCCCTATTCCTAAGGCAGGAGGAATATGTGTGGAAACGGATTTGAGGGTGCTTGGTCGAGGTGGGAGGGATGGAAGTGAGGACTCAGCCGCATTTACTGATATGGGTGCAGTCACCAGGTGTTTTGCATTCAGGGTGTTCTCTCAGGCAGTTGGCAGAAGTTCTGACATTTTGCAGAAGTCACCAATGCAAATCTGGACCACATGATGATCCACACTAATTGGCAAAAAGGGACCAGAAAATCTTTGGCACAATTAGGGGAATGAAGTCAAAGTAGCTAGAGACAGAAATGCTGAACAGATCTCTCAATTTGCATCAATTCCAGGAGACTCTCCCTTCCTCTTTCCCTGGAGGATGCTATCAGTCAAAAAGGATAATAATCTTGTCGCTTTTATTATCAGAAAATTAGTAATGTATTTCAGATATACAAAAGGTATAAAGAATAATGAAACAAACACCCATGAACCTCTTATCCAATTTAAGATATGAAATGTGTTAGTTTGAGTCCTCCAGGAAGCAGACAGCAAACTGGGATTAGAAAACGTTTGTGAAGAAAAGGGGAGGGAGGCAGAGGCGTGGGCAGAGCCCTCAGGGCGCCACAGGCCTGGCCTCGGGGAAGGACGGAGAAGGGAGGAAGGCTGGGTCAGGAGCGTCTCAGACCGCAGGGCAGTTCTGAGAAAATTTCAGCAAGGCCAATGGGAAGTCGTTGAGCCACCATCGCCTGTAAGAGGAGCCCTGCACCTCACAGGACTAGGCCTGCCTGGTATCCCTGCCAGACACAGGTGGGCTGGGTGCAGCCTGGGCAATTGTGGCGTTGGCACAAACACAGTGGAGAACTCAGAGTGCAGCCGCTAGAGTCACCGGTCAATTACGTGCATTACAAAAGGCAATGTGAGAGGCGCATTGTCACAGCCGCGCATGAAACATGGCCAGTACCAATAAAACCCCTTACTGACCCCTCCCAATCTGTAAAATGGGCTCAGCTACCCACTCTCTACGGTCAGAAATGATGGCAGAAGGGCTGCTGTTGCAATGGGACTTCTAATCTTAGAATGGGTGGGAGGACTTCTCATGGCCCAGCCCAGGAGCAGTAATTATGTGAAAATAGCGGGCATGGTCACTTGGTTATCCCCTAAAGCATGGGGAGTCAGGGAGATCGTCCAGGAGGCAGAGTTCCCTGGGTACGAGCAATTGATCAAGACATCCCTTGGGATGAAATGGGCAAGCAGCCTGTTGAGGTCTTACTTGGCTCTAGAACCAAATCTTCTAGGTTTGGCGACTAAGGGGCTCACTTGAGTGATTCCCAGGGCTGGGTCCCAGAGCTCCTCAAATGCGGGAGCAGACAGTGCCTTTGAGCTAGGGCCTGTTACAACGGCACACACGAGGCACGGTGAATCTTCTGTCCCGCAAAGGTGCAAAGGCCCCTCTGCCCTTCCCCTGAGCGACTGTGCACTGCAGAGGCGGACGGTTAGACGATTATCTGAGCAACTCCAACTCCTGGGGACAGGAGCGTCCCTGTGTTCCGTAGAGCAGAGAGGCACTTCTGGAGCTATGTGGTAACTGTGTTCCCACCCGAATTCAGCCTACACTAGGTCAGTGGGACTTCAGCCCCCTCCAGCAGTTACCTCTCAAGTTCCTGAGAAGAAACAGAGGACTTTGCAGGTGGCAGAAAACCCACATCCACTTTCTGACCAAAAGAGTAAAGCCTATGACAACAGGAAGGGCCAACTGCTACCTATAAATAAAGTAGACCAAAAGCAACACCGCAGCCCAAGGAGAATGGCAAAGCCGAGCGTCACCATCAAACCCAGCGAAGGCGTAGCTGGGACAATTCTGACCACACCCCATTCTATCCCATGGACTGGCCAGCGAGGAAACAGCCAGACCCTAGCCAACAACAGTGGTACAATGTCCTCCTAATCGGGTAGTGGCTCCCTTGCGGTTGCTGTTCCAGATGTGGTCGCCTTGGTAGAGCAAATTAATTCAGCCTGGGTGCCTGGTATCCAGCTGCTGACCTGCAGAACGGAATGTGCTCGGAGTGTCTGACAAATGGGGAGCACGGCAGCCCGACAGGGAGGGGAGTAGGTGTCACTGTCCTGCCTCAGGGAGCACTGGCTTTCCGTCTCCTCCCGCAGCCCTGGCCATCTCCCCATCCCCAGGGACGTCACACTGCCAATGAGCTTGAGCGCTGCATTGATAGCAAAACACTAATAGGGTCCGACAAGAAGGAAGTCATGGGTGCCCTAGATGTCTCAGCAAGATGCACATGTGACAGAGACGGGGACATAATTCAGGGCTTGACATCTCGGAGAGTATCTTGCAGGTCCAGTGGTTGGAGGCATGTTGGAACCTTCTCTTCAAAGTGAAGGAGGATTTAAAAGGAGGCGAAATGCTTGGTGGACCCCTTTGATTTTGAAAGCACCCTCAAGATCAAATCTTTTTACCAACCTGAAAACATCCACCTCAAACCATCCAGCTTTGAGTGGGGCCCCAGGCAAGGGAGGCTCTGCAGGGATCCTGGGCTGTGGCCCAGACCCCTGTGTCCTCAGCCCTTACCAGTGGTGCTTACAGTGTCCAGGCCAGGGCGCAATGCCACGTGGCATTCAACCTGCAAGTGGAGTCTCCAGAGCTTTTGAATAAGTAACTCTTCTTGGAGAAAATATGTTCTTGCCACGGGCTGCAGGGAGACTCAATGGCTGACCCCGAGTCACCAAGCAATCGACAGCCTTAGATGCCCGTCATGAGTTGGATGCCATGGTTAGTCCCCTGGCCCTGTGTGGGGTGTGCCCAGCTGTGCTCTGTCTCCAGTAACCCCGTGTACAACCCTGTGTCGGGGCCTCTTCTTTCTGTCTCACATGGTGTGACCCTCGATACAGGAGCAGAGACCAGCAGTATCAGGATGGAATATTTCAGTTGCAAGTAGCATAAAATACTGGCTTAAACAGTAGAAGGGATTTATCGGCTCACATAATTTTTAAAAGTACAGTTAATGTGCTCCAGGTTAGGCTGGATCCAGCAACCCGGGGGTATCACTGGAAACCGTGTTCCTGTCTCTCTTCTTTGTCTTCCACGTGTCAACATTTCCTAACGTTGCCCTCTCTGCCTGCAACAAGACGGCAGGGATGTCAGCAGCCCTGGTGCCACGTGCACACGCAACCCCCTGCCAGCCTGGCGGCAGTGACCGCAGCTCTGCTAACCCTTGGGAAGGCAAAGAGGCTCCTCCACAATGTCCTTGTGGCTCAGTGGCCAGAATTGGTCACAGGCCCAATTGTGGAGCAACTCCTGTGGGAGGAGCTTCACTGATTGGCTGCACATATCCAGGCCCCGCCCCTGGGGCTGAGGGGAGCCAATCCTATCCAAGCAGCGTGACCAGGCATGGGGGAGGAGCATGGCCGCTGGGCTTCACCCAGGGGGCAGGGCAGGTGGGGGAATCGGGTGTGCGGCTCCCCACATAACTGCAGAATCATAGCCTCGTATTTTGGCTTGAACCTTATAAACTCTCAGAGTCCAGCCGTGTTGATGCGATTTGTCCTTGCCGGGTGTGAGGCGGGGAAGGGAGCCGTGGCTGCCATGGAGGGCAGTGGGGAGACCGAAGTGCTCGCTCCAGCTCTGTCTCTCCCGCGGTCCCGGGGCAAACCCTTCACCACCGTGAGGGCTGGCCTGTCCCCAGCCCCGGGCTGGCGGGCACCTGGAGGACGTATAGTCCGCCAGCTAGTAGGGCTGGGAACTGACCAGGCCTCGCGTCCTCAGAAAATACAGGCCCTTCCTCGCGCTCTTCGGGTGGCGACTTTTCACTGTTGGCCCTTGAAAAGCCACACCATTTTTCAGACAACGATTCCTGCCTTTGCCTTTTTTTGTAATGAAAACATTTTCACCCTAAAACCTGTTAATTAAATAAAGTCATCCCTCGCTGTCTGTGGGGGATCGGTTCCAGGGCCCTCCCCATACCACAACCTTCGGATGTCCACGTCCCTGCTATAAAATGGCGTAGGATTTGCATGTAACCTATGCACACTCTCCTGCATACTTTAAATCATCTCTAGATTACTTATAATTCCCAATACAACGTAAATGCTGTGTAAATAGTTGCTATACTGCATCGTGTAGGGAATAACGACAAGAAAAACCAGTCTGTGCGTGTTCGGTGCAGACGCGACCCTCGCAGGCCTCGCTGCATTTTCAGTGGGCTATTGTTAGCCCCGGGTGCATCATGCATTTGGACGAGGACAGGCTTGCCATTTGCTTACTGGACTCTGCAGTGTGGGGCAGAATCATCACGTGGAAGACACCTGAACTGCGTGCCAGGTTTGGGGGGACCAAACCGCTTTGCTGTATCAGGCACTGAGCAGGAGGCAGGAGCAGCAACACCTTCCACAGCTCCTCACGCTGTCGCCTACACGGCCACACCTGTTTGGAAGTACTCTCTGTTAAGCCTTATTTTGCCCTGAAGTTATTCTCCTGTCGTAAGTCTATTTTTCAGTGCAAGACAACCATGAGCGCCCAAAGGCCACGGCCTGTAAGCAGCCCCAGCCCTCCACAACCCCTAACCCGCAGGTCCCTCCTCTGCGGGAGAGAGAAAGCTTCATCGTGTTACCTTCTAGCTGCAAATGATGGTGCTTAACTTCAGACTGCTGTTTATTACTTACACAAACCTGTTTTCCTTCTTCAATGGCTGTTTTTCTATCTGTGAGAAATTGGCTGTCTTGGCATGGGATAAAAACCACAGTAATTTTTTCATTAAAATTAATGAAAATATTTCTTCGTTTAATGGCTTTCATTTAGGGGCAGGGTTCTCAGGAATTAATGGAAGTCCTTGAATGAGGGATAGGTGCACTCATGCTGGCCTTGCTGAGCTCTGCCTCCGCCTCTTCCCCAAGCTCATGACCAAGGGCTCGACGCCCCACCCTTGGGAAGGCATGTACTGTCCCCAGGGGGCTCCTTGGGTGCTCACATTTACCCTGTGGCAAGGGTGTCAGTCATCCCACCTCACCCACCCCACAGGGCCTCCAGTGGAGAAGTAAGTGGGCCAACAAGTTTCGGCCAAATCTACCCTAGAGTGGGCAGGGTGGGATGGGTTCTCTCTGGCCCAGTCCACCCTCAGGGGCTCTCCAGAATGGCACTGCATTGTCATAGCCCCCTGCAGGAGACTGGACCCATGGCCTGTCCTGCTCAGAGGCAGCCCCAGGGCATTCTGAGCACTCCCTCTATATCACAGCACCCTGCCTGCTTCAGGGTTAGAGACCGTAGAGAGAGTCTGTCCCAAGCCAGCGTGTGTTCAGGACTAGGCCCTGGCAGCTGGGATGTGAGTGGGCGAGGAGAGGGCAGGCCTGCAGATAGAGACCTTGGGGGCGCTCACATGAGTTACGGCTGCAGGGGCAGGATGGCAGGAAGTGAGGGACAGCAGGACTGCAGGGGTGCCCCTGAGGGGACTAGGCGGGGAGGAGGGGTCGAGCACCCTGAAATGGGCAGCAGGCTGCGGGGGTGGGGAGAGGGGTTTGGCTTTGGTTGTGTGGCACACGGCGCGTGGGGTGTGTGGGCTGTCCAAGCAGACACGTCCGGGGGCAGCTGGACAGAGCACATAGCTGCAGAGTCCAGAGGGAGGTCTGGGCAGAGACAGAGGAGTCCTGGGAGCCAGGGCAAGCTGACGCAAGGGGAATGGAGCCAATGGCGCGGGACTCGCCGGAAAGGACAGGACTATTCCACATGTTCTAATGTTTTCCTTTCACTAGCTTATTCCTTTGGGGTTTAAATGTGCCTTCATCCGAGAGTTCCTTTTATTTAAGTTCAGTGTCCCTGAGGAATGACATCCTAAGCCCTTGTATTAATCAAGTTGTAGGTAATAGAAACTGTACTCACACTAAATGAAGAAAAATAAAAAGAGGGGTGGGTTTATAGGCTCCAGTCAAAGAAAAGCGTGAGCTTTGGGCACGGCTGGATCCCAGTGCTCAAGCGTTGTCTTCAGGACCGCCTTGACGCTCCTCAGGCCGGCTCCACTCTGGGGTCAGGGATGGCCCCTGGCTGCCCCAGGCGTCCGTCTACTAGCTGGAAAAGAGGGTGCCTCTCCCACGCCCTGACGCTGATGGATTTGTGAGGCTGAGGTCAGGCATCCGCTTGGAGCCAGGCATGAAGGCAGCCCCTGGTCCCGTGGACTAGGAATAAGAGGAGGTCTCCGAGGACAAACTGGGGAGCTGAGGTGCAGCTGAGACCCGGACTTGGGGCCACATGTGGCTGATAAGAAAAAAGAACTAGGTCCCTCGTGAGGGCTGACAGGGCAGAGCTGCTGTGTGTCCCTGGGCTCCTTTACCCTGGACTGTCACAGGAGAGACAAATACACTTTTGTCTTGTTTAATTCGTTGATGGTTTGTTTCTCTGTTACACTCAGTCAAACCTAATCCTATTGAATTCACGCTCTAATCCTGTGACTCCCAGCACATAGGAAGGCCCTGGGGGCAGCGGGGCAGTGGGGCTCTCCAGAGCCATGCCCCAAGGGCTCAGCTTCCCCCACCTGCCCACCTCCCCCCACACACACTCTCAGCCACCTCCTGTGATGGAGGGGACCCCAGAAAGCATCACTCCCTTGGCAAACAGGCACTGTGCACCTACTCCGTCACGCCGCGGGGACGCAGAAATAATAGGCCATGGCCCCTGCAGAAGTCCTCAGTGTGATGACAGGCAGGGAGGCCACAGTGGACAGGGTACCATGGGAAAGTCGGACAGTTGAGTCTTCAAGGATGAGCAGGATTCTGCCAGACAGAAAAGAGCGCCCTAGCCTGGGGGAAGAGCAGCATTCGGGGAACGTGGGGAACAGGGCTGGAAGGGCCGCCGGGGCCCTGAGTCCCCCGCTCCCACAGAAGACGCTTGGCTCCCGCTCTGCAAGCAACGGAGCCACCAGGGGTTCTGCAGAAGGGAAACCAGGAGGTCAGATTTCGGATCCCAGTTCGGCAGGTGAGGAAATCAGAATCTAAAGGCAGGAAGCAACCGGCCTGGGGTCCGGTTCTTCACTTATCAGAGGTTCCCAGGACATGTGAGCCGGGGGCGCACAGGGCTCTCCTTCTGCCCTGGGCCCACGCTGCCCTCGAAGGGAGGGGCCTCTCCTGTGTCCCTCCTCCAGGTGCCTGCCCAGCCTGGGTGGACATGTGCAGTAATGTCCCCACCTTGCAGGGCTAAAAGAGGTCACCAGAGGAGCCAGAGCCTAGGAGGGAGGTGGCAGCCTCCGGGGGCAGTGCCGCCTGGGGGAAGGGCCTGACCCAGAGGCCAGTGTTGGTCCCCACTCTGCTTGGGTGTCAGGGTAACAGGGACAAGCTGTGGAACCGGCTCTGTCAGCTCCTCCTCGGTGGCAGACCCTGGCCCCGGACTTGAGCGTAAATAAACCCAGCTGCTGCCCTCAGGGCGCTCGCGGCCCGAGGACAAGGCAATCTATAGAATTCGCAGGAGCTCAGCTGCCACAGCAATTTCTCTGTACAAATACATGGTCACAAAGCTGCATCTGCTCATGGGCTCCCCCGGCGGCTTCTTGCAGTTCCGGCACCACCTGCCCTCGCCTCTCTCCCCGCGAGGTCCAAACCCGATCTAAGGCCGAAGAGGGGACAGACCCCATCCCGTTGCTACTGCTGTCCCCACTGCTGTCCCCATTTTCCCCTCCCCGCAGAGAAACCCAAGGAGGCCTTACAGGACGGACAGGAGGTGTTTGGGCGGGTGGCAGGTGGCGCAGGAGCAGCTGGGTGGGCCGGCAAAGGTCCAGCAGTGTGGCTGGAGCCGGGGTGTGTCCAGGGAGGTGCTGGGAACACCAGGAACCAGGGAGAGACTGGTGGAGTGGCAGAGCCTGTTCCGTGTTACCGGGACTTAAATGTAGGACTGAGACGTTGGTGATAGGGAGCCGTTGACTGTTCTTTGGGACAAGGGACCTGGACCCTCACACTGGCCCGCAGCAGGCCAGAGCTGCCCGCCACAGCTCCTCCAGCCCAAGGCAGCACCTGTGGCTCAGATCTGCCTGGTGCAAAGCTCTCCTGGCTGCCCTGTCTCTAAGCCCAGAGACGGCTCGTCCAGGAGCTGCAAAAGTGTGAGTGGGGACGGCACTTCACCCACAGACAGAGACAGGGAGCTTCAGCACCTTGGCAGATGGGGTGGGGCGCGTGGGTGGGGGTGAGTCTGCATGGACGACAGAGCCTTCTCTCCCTCCCCTCCCTGCATCCTAAGAAGAGAGTCCTTGCCCCTTTGGCCCCCGACAGCACCCTATAGAGGCCCCGTCATTGCTCTAATGTTACTGTCTGGCAACCCTCTAAGGTCTGTCTCCCTGATGGACTGCAGCTTCCTGGAGGGCAGTGACAGGTTATTGTCGTATCCCCAGAGAGTGCAGCACCTGACATATAGTAGGTGTGTGTGTGCAGTGCGGGTGTGGCCCGACTGCATCTTCCCTCACCGGGGAAGTTCCTGGCAGGGCGGGAAGAGGGGCCTGGTTTTCTTTGCCGCTCATTTGCATGACAGGTGTTGGCAGTTTATCTAACTGTGATAATGGAGGGGATGGGGGTGCTAATTCCTTCTCTCTTTATTGAATCCACTAATCCTTCACAGCCTTGGGCCCTGAGAGGGGGTGATTAAAAGACACTTCAGCACGCTGGTTATTGTCAATTAACTGACTCCAATATAAACGATTAATAAAGCAGCAGTGGGAGGCAAGGGGAAGGGATCCAACCCCAGCCTGGGCAAGCTCCGCCAGCCCCCAGGCCGCGGGGCCAGCGCACAGATGGCCTGCCGGGGGCCAGTGGTTAGGGGTGATGGATGTCTGAGGCGGGACAGAGATGCAGAGAGGAGAACGGGGCTGCAAGTCCACCCCGCTGATGCCAACGAGGACACACCAGGGAGGGTGAGGACCTGTCCATGGCCCAAGGGACCACCTGGACAGTGCTCTTTGGGGTGCGGTCCATGCCCTTCTCCCCCCACCTGCCTCAAGGCAACGCCCTCTCCTGCTGGAAATGTGCCACAGCACGGGCAACTTCCAGGGTCGCAGTGTGAGCTTCCCAAAGTACCCTCTGAGCCCACTAGCGCCAGGTGTCCCACAGCGGATCTCATGGACTCCTCAAACCGACCTTGGGGCAGGTATGATTAAAGGTGGGAAAACACACCTCGAGGGGCTACATAACTTGCTTAAGTAACCAGAATCGCTCTCTAAGGAGTTAGTGGTGCTGCCTGGACTTGACTCCGCATCCGGGTCCTGACGGCCTTACATGCTCTAGGCCAAGGGTCCCCAAATCTGTGCTGTCAGGGCAGGACACCCATGGTTAAGCTTTGCAGACCCCACAGCCTGCATCGTAACCACCCAACCTGCCGACGCGGTGCACAAGCAGCCATAGACAATACGTAAACGACGTGTGGCTGTGTCCCAGGAAAGCTTTATTCACCGGTGCTGAAATTTGCATTTCATGTAATTTCATGTCACAAAATATTATCTTATTTTGCTTCTTTTTCATTCATTTAAAAATGCAAAATGCATTCTTAGTTCAAGGACTATACAAAAACGGGGCGGCCAGATTTGACCCATGGGCCACAGTTCGCCAATCTCTGATCTAGGCTTTAGGACTCTTTGGGACGTCCTGGGCATTCCGAAGGGAACTTTCCTGGGAGATGACTCCTCAGAAGAGCGAGGACAGAGAATTGAAAGTCCCCCATCCAGCTCTGCTGGTGGGGAGGGTGGGAGGGCAAAAAATGGGGCACTAGACGCTGTTTCACCGGAGAACCAAGCGGCCACAAAGCCTGGCCCAAACAGGACACAGAGCCAGGCAGAGAGGCAGGTGTGGGTACAGGCGAGTGCAGAGGGACAGACAAGGCGGGATCGGTGGTCGGCGGGCTGTCCCACTGCCCACTGCCCACTGGAGTGGGGGCAGGGCACTGGCCGTCCAAAACAGCGCTTAAGCCTTGGCATCTGGACATGGGATCGTGCCATGTCTGATGTTCTGGCACTTCAGGGTAAATGAAAGAACAGACTCAGAGGGAGATGAGACGTCTTTCTCTCCTCACCCCCATTCACTTCTTTCACTCCATCAACACACATTTTTTGAGCGCCTACTAAAATTGGCTTATTTTTCAGTTTGAGACAAAGCCTCCCAGTCTTGCAGCTGTCTTTGGAAATGTCCTGGAGGAGGTGAAGTGTTGTGGTTGGGGTTGCCAAGGATGTTCCTGAGCCACCTGGAAAGTGAGAGTAACTGGAGGCCATCCCGTGTCAACAGATCAGGTATGTCATCTCTTGAGGGAATTCCTGCGTATTAGCGAAGCAAGTAATTTAGCAAAGCCAATACTATGTTAGAGGCAGCAGCGACCTTTCCGGGCAGGCTTCACGTAAAAGGCAATAACGGTTGGTGCGAAAGAGCGCAGTAGCTTTGAAACGCTGAGAAGTGAACTTGAGGTCTGGTCCCTGTTGGATGCTCTGTAGCTATTCCTGCCTCCTCCTGCCTCTGCCTCCGCAGGGCACCCCTCAGGCCAGGGGCAGGTAGCAGAACCAGAGCTCCAGGCTCATGTCGGGAGCAGCGGGGACCAGCCACCCAGAGCGCTGGTTCCAGGTCAGGGAGTAGGGCATGCTTCCTTTTCTCGCCCTGCACCTGCGACCCATCAGCAATCCCACTGGCTCACCTTCGGCTGCGGCCACTGCGGTTTGGAGCTGCCTTTCCCATGATGGGTGATGTTGAGCATCATTTCACGTACCTGTTGGTCATCTCTGTGTCTTCTTTTAAGAAATGTGTATTCATTAGCCGGGCACAGTCGTGCGTGCCTGTAGTCCCAGCTACTCGGAAGGCTGAGGCAGGAGGATCGCTTGAGCCCAGGAGTTTGAGGTTGCTGTGAGCTAGGCTGATGCCATGGCACTCTAGCCTGGACAACAGAGTGAGACTCTGTCTCAAAAAAATAAATAAATAAAAAATAAAGGTGTATCCAGGTCTTTTGCCTAGCAAAACCACAAGGAGATATTACCTCACCCCTGTTAGAATGGCTGTGATCAAAAGGACAAGAGATAGCAGGTGCTGGGAGGATGTGCAGAAAAGGGAAACCTTACCCACGGTCAGTGGGTGTAAGTCAGTGCAGCCGTTACGGAGAACAGGATGGAGCTTCCTCAAAATACTGAAAACGAGCTCTCAGGATCCAGCAGTCCCACTACTGGGCACACACCCGAAGGAAATAAAGTCAGCGTGGCAGAGACACCTGGGCTCCCACGCTCACCGCCGCACCATTCACGGCGGCCACGGTGCAGGATCAGCCTGCGCGTCCTTCAGCAGAGCGGACACGGCAAGCGTGGCGCATGGACACGACGGAGCACGGTTGGGCCATAAAGAAGAACAAAATCCTGTCATTGCAACGACATGGATGAACCTGGGAAACACGCTCGGTGGAACAAGGTGGGCACGGAGCAGCACGTGATCTCACCCCTATGTGGGGTCTGAGAAGGCGTTCCCGCAGAGGCGGGGAGTGGAAGGGGGTCACGGGGGTGGGCTGGCAGGGGGCGGGGACAGGGTGGCAGACGGATACACAGTCACAGTTAGATGAGACGGCAAAGTATATCGAGACAGAAAGTAGGTAAGTGATGGCCTGGGGCTGCGGGTGGGAGGAAAGGGGGAGGAGAAATTGGGAGTGACTCCTGGTGGTTATGGGGTTTCCTTCCTGGGTGATAAAAACCCTCTAAAATTGATTGTGGGTAGTTGCTCAACTCGGTGAACTTACTAAAAACTATTGGATTGTATACTTTAAATGGGAGAATTGTATGATATGTGAATTATAACTCAAAAAGCCATTTTTTATAAAAGTGCCCCAAATCTGACTGCTGCCAGCCTGGCTGGAGCCTGGAGGAATGCAAGGCAGTCACCCCTCACTGTCCCCCTGCCCCCACCTCTGCCTTACAGGCTGTCCCCCAGAAAGGACCCTCCAAGACCATCAATCAGACCTTGTCCCTCCTCTGGTCTCCATGGTCCCGAGGCTGCCTGTCATCCCCAGAATGCACCCAAAGCTTTAGCATGGCCGGACAGGCTGCAAACTCACACCGCCCCCTCTGCCCACTGAGGCCCACCTGCCGCTGGCTACTCTTCCCTCCCTCCCTCCCGCTCCTTCCCTGACCTCCTCCTCATTGGTCTTCCCCAAATTTACACCCCCTGAAGCAGCACCGGGGTCTATGGATCCCCAAAAGCCCCCAGACAGAGTCTAGGGGGGCCTGCGAATGTGGATGGGGAAAAAGTCGCATCTTTATTTTCACTGCTCTTTGGTCGAACTTCAGCACTTCCTCTCGCTGCGCATGTCAGCAGCAAACCGCAGCGGCAGTCACAGAACCTGTGGCTTTGCCACCCACAGAAAGTGCAGATAGTTTCAAATCACATTACAATCGCAGCAGAAAACTTGAAATATCACTTACGCTCAACCCCGCTTCAGGGTGATGGTAGTTTTATTAGACCCACTGCTCAATCTCATTATTTAGTACATTCATAAAAAGCACACATTTTGCTTCATCACAATTTTTCTTAACATTTCGATAACTGCATTTTAATATAATTAGTTTCCTTTGAATATTGTCAATTTTATTTCGCAGATTTAAAAACGTTATTCCGAGAAGGTGTCCACAGGCCTCCTCAGCCGTGAGGTAGGCGCTGGAGGAGCGAGGTGGAAGGAAGGCAGGAGGGAGGAGCCGGCGCAGAGCGAGCGCGGCTCAGGGGTGAGAGCAGAGCCTGAGGCCGGCCGCCCTGGACTTGAACCCGGCTCTTCCACATGCTCAGTGCGGAGCCTTGGGTGCCTCCTGTAACCTCCCAGAGCCTCAGTTTCTTTATCTGAAAGATGGACACAATCATACCTGCCTCATTCAGTTATCATGAAGATAAAACAGTATGGCCTGAGGTCATGGCCTGAGGCACAGCGGGCACTCGATAAATTACACATCTATCAGTCAAAGTCACAGGCTTTTGCCCACGGTCTGGCCCTCAGCTCTCCCTCTGCAGAGTCTGGGAATTCGAAGGCCCCACCCACTCCGGGCGGGCTGGCCAGGGCTGCACCACAGGCAGGGTCTGGGACAAGCCATTAGGAAGGGGAACCCGAGGGCCTGGGGCGTACCTGGCCCCATGTTCATGGTCCAGCCAGCTGCCCTGCAGGCCGAGTTTCCCTGCTTCTGCCCTGAGCCCCATCCTGTTAGGTCCAGAGCCAAGAGGGAGACACACGAAGCCTCGGGTGTAGCAAAATGCGGTTTATTTGCACCTCTGGGTGCTGATGGGTGGAGGCCGAGAAGAACGTCCACGTGAGGGAGGAGACAGCCTTGGGTTTATAGAGGGGTTTTCCAGGGGGAGTGAGCAACTGGGCCAGAACAGCCACTGTAATAAATTCTTTTCAAACAACTAGTTTCTGGGAACCCCACGTTGGTCACATCCTGCAGAGGTAGGGAGGCTTCCTCCTCATCAGGACGGATAAGGAAAGCAAGTTCCCCTCTCACATTCCATCCCCTCGTCTCCCCAGGGGTCTGGCAAAGGCTCCTGCCTAGTACACCCCTAGGAAGGGGAGAGCAGTGGGTTATAAGAGGTTTGGATGCAAGTTTGGGAAGGGTGAATTTTTCGGAATAGAAACCAGCTGGGCAGCCGTCTGTGGTCCGAGTCGGCTTTACGACCTCCGGACTCTCCGGGCTCCTGCGGCTGTTGTGTCACAGGCCCTGTGACCACTGTCTGAGTTTCCGTCAGCCGCATTCCTTCCTGTACATACTTTCCGGTTCCCACCCCGAGCGGGCCTGACACATCCCAGGGGCCAGCTCACCCGCCCCTCCTGCTCAGGGAGTCCCGGGCTGGTGTCTAGGGTCCCCGGCACCTCTTGCCAGAGACCCTGCCTCCCAGCCTTTTGCCCACCACAACACACTCAGAAAAGGACAACCATTTGTCACAGAGGACAATGAAGCCAGAGGCGACCAGCCTCACGGGCACGCCGAGGACAGAAAATGCACCTCTTGGCAGCTCCTTGTTTTCACACAGGCGAGAACGCTCCCGCCTCAGGGCCCTGGCGGGGAGTGCGCTGCATCCAAACACCCACATGGCCTGTCACCGCCACTTCCTCTCGTGTGGGCACAGGTTCCAGCCTTCTCCGTGGCCTGCCAGGGGTCTGAGGTGGTGGAAAGACCCTGGCTTTGCAGTCTGTTTCCTCACCTGTAAATAGGACAGTACCCTGGCTTCCTTGGGCGGGCCCGTGAGGACAGACGTGTTGTCTGCGTGTCCCCTGGTGGAGCAGGTGTGCTGCAACTGGGGCTCTGTGAGGACTGGTGGCCCTGCCCAGCTCTGCCTGGGTTTCCTGCCTGCTGGGAAGAGAAATGCCTGCTGTTCTGGGGTGGGGTGTCCATGCAGCCAGGGCCCGCCCTCCTGGACCTCACAGGACGCAGGCCACATCCCCACCGCCTCACAGCTCCCTAGGGCAGTAGCTCATCAGCCCCTCCCACTGCTCTGCAGGGAGCTGAGGCAGATGTCACCACGCCCATTTCACAGATGGAGAATGCGAGGCTCCAGGAGGTGAGGTGACAGCACCAGGCCTTTCGCGGTGTGCCAGGCTGCAGTCCTTCATGCCGGACCCAGCCATACAGTGCGGAGTCCACTTAAGCAGACTCACGTCAATTCGGGAGCTCTAGTGGGGCCATATTTCTATGCCCAGTGAGGGGGGCAGTGTGAATTTGGGGTCGAATCCTCTGCAGGGAGGCCAGCCTTTGTTCACTGAGTCCTTCCCAAGGGCCAGGCGTGTGATTCTGTGGCTCGCTAATCCCCTTGTTGAGGACAGGCACAGTCACCCATGCAGAGATGAGGAGCCTGGGCCAGGTCCGCGTGACAGGGAGTGTGTGGGTGAAGGGAGAGGGGACGAAGAGGAGGCGTGAGAGTAAAGACAGCACTATCTTGAAGGATCGCAAGTTTGGGGGTCTGGGGAGGCTGGGGGGAGACAAGGGTGGGGCTGATTCAGAAGAAGGAGCTGTAGCCAGGAGGAGCAAGCGACAGCCACAGGGGAGCCGTGCAGTAAACCAAAGTGCTGCACAAAAACATGTTGGTAGAGGAAGAAGGAAGCCGGCAGCCGGGAGCTCAGGTGGCCGCGGCGTGCACATCTGCAGCTCTGGAGCAGAGCCAGGTGAGGAGGGGGCTCCTAGGGACCAGGGCGGCGCTGGGCCATGGACCCCACCCACTCACTGTCCCTGCCCCACCAGGACCGTACTCCGTGCATCTCTTGACTCACACGGAGCCCAGAAAAGGACCCTGCAACAATCAGATGTGGTGGGTCCAGGCGAGCCGCCGCCCAGGCCAAAGCTTCTCTGGGCTGTTTGCCGGGGTTGGGTAGCTGGGAGAGTACAAGGCAAGGAGGCATCTTGTCGCTGTCGGTGGCTGAGCGTTGTGTGTGCACATGTGTATTAAGTGTGTGGGGTGTGTGCATAAGCACGTGTGTGTTTGTGCACGAGCCTGCACTGTGTGCACATGTGTGTCTTTTGTATGCATGTGTGCATGTGCAAGCAAAGCGTGTGGATGCACGTGTGTGTGTGTGTGTGCGTGTGTGTGCGCGCGTGCTCTGCAGGGAAAAATCGGATCAAGTAATGGGGAGACCCCACTGCTGCCGTGACCCCACTGGGGCTGGCTGGTGCGAGGATACACAGGGAACAAACGGCCTGGGGATCCCTCCTCTTCCAAAGGTGCCACCACCAGCAGGGGAGGAAGGGAGGAAGTGGCACCTTATTTAAATGCAAATGACTGAAATACAACTTTCTTTATTAAAATGCAAATTGCACTTCAGTCTCTGACACCTCCTGAGTGCCAAAGCCACAGAACACAACCAGGGATCAAAGCTGAAGGACCCCCGTGCACCCAGTGTGGTGAGAGGCTCATTTTCTGGGTGTATAAAGCAATGGGGGGCAGAAGATGGGCCCCAGGTGGGCTTGGCGCGCTGAGCCAGGTGCCTGCCCTGCCTGGGGGGCTCCTGGGAGAAGGAAGCAGCCTCTGATGCAGGAAATGGGGTGGGAAGTCGGGGCTGTCACCCCCACCAGGGACCAGACTACAGTTTCACAGGCCATCACCCGCGGGCTCTCTGCCTGACAGGGTCAACACGCTGTGCGGTTTCCTGATGAGACGGGCTCCCAGGTCAGCCTGGAGCCTTCAGGTGGGAGACGGCAAGAACTGTTTGTGAGGTTGCCAACATCATTACACCAGGACCTGATGGAGCACTGGGGTTAACCTAAAGCCACCCCCAGTTCCGAGATCAGGCCCCAAGGTAGGCCTTACTTCCTCAGTGCTGCCGGGTGACCAGGTATAGCGGTGCAGGTCATGGCGGTGAGCAGGGGCCACAATCGGGCCCATGCCTTGCTCCCCAAACTGGGTGACCTGGCAAGGGGTCAAGTCCTCTGGAAAGAAGGGTGTCTTTCTTTCTTCACACAAAGACACACTTGATTTATGCCTTTTTCTAATTCATCCACCCACAGAGGGCGCCTTTTCCTAATTTGCACAACAGACATCGTTGTAGCTGGGGGCCCCCAAGACCCCTGACTCCTCTTTTTTCTGCTTGACCCCTCCCTGTTAGACCTTATCTCTTTGCCCCTTGGTCCCCCAGGTCTCGACACTGTTTCCTCCACCCCTTCCTTTCTCTCTGTCTTCCAGCCGTTATCCTACCCCTATCTGCACCCCTTCCTCTGTGGATCCTTCTGGCTTGTCCTCCTAGAATCAGTGGGCACTGGGTCCTTACCCACTAGGGTCCAAGGTAGGTACAGGCAGCACAGGAAGGGTGGGCCAGGCCCCCGCCGGCTCAGGGTGGTGCTGGCACATGCAGAGCGCCCAGGACGTGGGGGAAGGTCCCAGCTCCTTCCATCTGCCAAGCTCCTAACATAGGCAGCAGCAGCGGAGGGGGCGAGGCAGCAGGGAAGCAGAAGGCAACTTGGAGCTGGAGGGTGACAGGCCTGCTTCCTCCGTATAAATAGTCCCGTCTGTCGCCCCGGGGGTGGTGGCTTCCTGGGGCACTCCTGATGTCATCAGCTTCCCAGGAGAGCTTTGTCAGTGCCCAGTGGGGGGCCTGGGATGTAGGCCAAGCAGGCTGATGCGCTGGGGGCTACCCCAACACGCCCCCTCCGGGCCATCCTCCTGCCTCATGGACACACACAGACACCCCCGCCCCAGCTGTGTAGGCCCGGGCTGGAGCGCCTCTGAGGTACCCACAAAGGGACCCTACCTGGACACCACCCACAAATCGCCCAGGCGCTGTCCTCGCTAGAGGAGATGGGAACCTCATGTAGCTCCCACCTCTCCATGAGACAGGTCCATGTGTGAGCAATGGTGACATTTTGGAGAGTGACGTGCATGGCTCCTGGCTCTTGCCACACTGGCCTCACCTCCTCAGCCCGGCCCTGCCTAGATGTCGGGGACCGGGATGACCCACGCCCTCCAGCAGCAGAGCACCAGCCTTGCCCCTTTGCACCCCTCCCGCACACCCCGCCCCAGCTCCCAGCTGCTGTCTGGTATTTCTGAGTTTAGCTGTGGGCCCCTCAAGAAGGCCGAAGACGCAGAGCTACCCCCAGGGCTGGGGCTGTGTCTCCCCTAGCAGGCTGGGCACTCCCAGGGGACTCTGCACTTCCCCTGCTCCTCACCTCCCTCAGAGGGAGCTCATAAGGGGACCTGCACCGTGGGAAGGACACATGCAACCGTCCTTGTCACTTGCCTGCCTCCACTTCCAGTTCCGCCGGAAGAGCCCTCCTGCCCAGCCTGCCGCACGCACAGGGCACAGGGCGCAGGGCGCAGGGTGCGGGCACTAAACGGTGGGCCTGGGGAGGGCCCCAGTGCTGCCCGCGTCCCCTCCACCCCTTCCACTCAGCGCCCGCCCACTCGACTGCCAGGCGCCACAGTCTCGCAGAGTGCGGTGACGGGAGCCTGCACTGCCCTCCCACGTGCGACCAGCTGGGAGCTGCTGGAAGGGTAACTGTGGGGCCTGTTCTGGCGTCGCCCAGCACTGCCGCGGGACTGAGCCCCACTCGCTACAGCAGCTGCCTTTGCTCCTGCGTCCCCTCCCTGCGTTCCTGCGATCACCTACCAATTAAACGGGGATCCAGCTGGATTGGAATCCTTACCCCAAGGCCTGCCTGGGGAGCCCCAGCTGAGAGCTCTGCACAGCTGTGAGCTGGCTCTCTGCAGGACCAAGTGACTCGGTCTTCCTTCAGCCACTCTGATGGCTCCAGGGCGTGGCTTTCAGGAGACACTTTGTTATCAGGCTCTGCAGACCCTCTGCCGCCTGTGGTGCTGTGACAGGAGCTGCCTCCTCTCATGTTCTTGGTCCACATGTCAGTGTCCTCTTATCAGTCCTTCTAAAGAGGCTGTGGCAGCATGTGGGTGACAGCAAAATCATGCCCAGTTCTTGGGGAGGTGGGGTCAGAAAACTAGAAGATTACTAATATGCACCGGGTGTTTACTGTGCAATATTTTGTTTATCCTCATAACAGCCCTGGAGACAGGGCTGCCACGTACAGTCGAGCAGGTTGTTTACTGCACAAGGGCATCTGGCCAACAGGATAGCCCATGCTGTTCTTTACAGCAAGCTAGCACGTATCTGTGCCCTTGAAGGGGGAGGGACTTTCCTTTACATAAAGGCACAGTACTGGCCAGCCACAGCCCTGCTTATGAGGCATATTATTATCTCTATTTTAGTGTAGAAACTGAGGCACAGAAAGCTTAAGTAATTTGCCCAGGATTTCTCAGCACATAGTTGAGCTGACCTCCAAATCTAAGAGCTCTGGCTTCAGACGGCGTTCTTAGCCACGCTGCCTCACACTGCCGCGGCAGGGCTGAGCCCGTCAGGAGAGCTGGAAGCCCAGGGCCAGTGAGTGCTAGATACAGGGGGACCCCGGAGAAGCAGGGGAAGACAGTCACCTCCCCCCGCTGACCAGGGGTCTGGGGCCCCAAGCCTGAGCCTCCTGCCCCAGGAGGATGCAGCTGCAGCTGGGAGGAAGGAGACAGGCTCTGTGATCCCGAGCAAGTCACCTGGTCTCACAGAGCCTCAGTTTCCCCACCTGTAAAACGGATTCAACAGGCCTGCCTCACTGGCCAGGATTAAAGCAGCTGTGTGAAGGTTTCAAAGGCAAGGAAGTGCTCCGGAGTGCCTAAAATCCCACCTGGAATTGCCTGAGCCAAAGCTTAATACACACTTGTCATCCACTTAACACAGCTACTATTTCCCTGGGCCGTCCACGGAGACCCCTGCCTTTCCCGCCTGGGAGCCAGTCCTTCTGCAGAGTCCGCCTTCTCCAGAAGGATCCGCGGAGCCTGCACGCCAGGCGCTCCCTGCTAATGACTCAGCCTCCATAACGAGTCCAAACATCTGGCTGACAAAGGGCACAGCGCGCTCCCGAAGCAGCTCCTTCTGCACAAATATGTTCTTAATATTCAATTAGTATTTATCCACCACGAGCAACAATTACGCCATTGACTCTCAATGAAGTGCCTGGTTAATTAATTAACACGGTCTTTAACATGCTGGCAGTGTGTCTCCAAGAGCGCGATAGTTAAATAACAGCGCAGTGACGCCGGGATGAGCCGGGGTTGGCGGGGGTGCCCGGGTTTCCCAGCTCCAGATGTGACTCTGGAGCAGGCATGCGCCACACAAGCCATCTCCTGGAGTAGAAGAAACTGCCCTGGGGTTTCGGGCAAGTCCCCCCAGCAGGTTTCCTCCTCAGTAGGGGCTGGTCAAGGTCCCTTCCAGCCCCACACGCATGGGTTCTGTAAGTGACATTCCTGTCTGTATCCGTGCCCCCACAAGCTGCCGCACGCCAGACTCCAGCCAGTACCCCCTCCCCTCCGCCCCCGCCCCCTTCTCAGGCCTCATTTCCCCTCCTGCTCCTTCCTGCAGGTGTCCCCTCAGCTCAGTCTGACCCCTGCTTCTGTGTCTGGTCTCACCCTTCTCCCCGTCTTCCCCACCTCTCCTTTGCAGCCTGCAGGTCCTGATCATCCCCCGCTTTCCGTCTGCCTCCTTCGGAGCCTGCCGAGGGCACAGAGTGTGCACAGCCACGCCGCCTGGGCCACCCCGGCAAGTCCGCTTCCTAGCCGTGCGACCTGGGCAAGCAAGTCGACCCCCACTCCCCGCCTCAGTCCCCTACTCCCAGAGCGGGCTGGTCCTGTGCGAAATCATCACAGCCTCCTCTCGCAGTAGCGGGGGGGCCGAACCGCAGTGACAGGCCCACGGTGGCCTGGCTCAAACTCAGTAGCAGCTGATTTCCCACAGTGACCAAAGGGCCCGGCCAGGGTTGGGGAATCTGCGGCCTTCAGGCCACACGTGACCTCCTAGGTCCTTAAGTGTGGCCTTTTGACGGAATCCAAATTTTACAGAACAAATCGTAGATTTTTTTAAATAAAATAAAATAAAAGTATAAAAGAAACAAAAATGCATTAATCTTTAATAAAAATGAAAGGATTTTATTAAAATAGAAGGCAAGTTCAACTTGCTCCTCCTTCTCTGGGGACCCTGCCATGGTCCTCATGGTCCCCGCTGGGTCTGCACGGCCAGAGTCCTGCTGGGGAAGGTTGAGGAGGAAACTCAGCCACTCTCTGAAAGCCTGGCTGGAAGGGCCCGCACTGCCCCCACCCAGCCTCCACTGGTGACAAGGGGGTGACACAGACAAAACCCAGCTGCAAAGGGGGCCAGGAGATGTGGCCGAGGCTGTGCCCAGGGAGGAGGAGAGAGGGGACGTCAATGGACGGGAGCAGCCTCTGCCACATGCCCTCGGAGGGGCCTTAGGAAGACCAAAGGAGATAACAAATAAAGGACACTGGGCGCCTGGCAAGTGGTGACATCATCTAAGCCATTGCTACCCTTATCTGTGTGCCTGCACCAGGTTCTGGGCATACCAGGGTTAATGAGACACATCCCTGTGTGTGAGGACCCCGCCGAGGAGGGCGCTAGAGGAGAGACGTGTACAACCCGCCTACCATAATTCAGAGGTGCTCACCTGAGGCACAGGCATGATGCCACAGGGCACGTGGGAAGACATGAAGGGCCGGGAGGGGACTGTGGGCTGATCTTGAGGAACAGTGGCAGCTAACCAGGTGGGGAGGGGACTGTAGGGCCTGGCTTTGCAGGGGCCTGGCAAGGAATCCAGTGTGGCTACGGCCAGGCCCGTGCTGCAGCCAAATTGCTCTAATTAAATTTCTTCTGGATGTACCGTTACTTGCCCATGGAGGGAAAGAAGCCATTTTTGGCTCTGTTAAATATATATTTGAGTTCCCCTGATTGTTTCAAAATGTTCGGAAGCAAAAGGGTTTGGCCCTTTGAGAAGCTGGGCTGTGACAGAAACTGCTGGTTGCCCACCTAACAGACGAGATCCCTTCTTTTGGAGGAGGAGGCTCAGAGAAGGCCACACGTGATTATCAAGCCAATCACGGCAAGCCCATTGCTCCCTTTTTCCAGTGATTGGTTTAAAGGTGTCCACATGACCCAATTTGGGCCAATAAATCATAAGAAGAAGTCTGCTGGAAGGATTCTGGGAGAGGCTTTATTCCTTAAAAGATAAAAACAGCATCACATGCTAGGAAAGAGCCCTCTTTTCCTGCTTTTGGATACTGTGGTGTGAGTGAGCGATGTGGCAGCCACTTTGTGACCATGAGGGAAAACATGGCTGACATGCTGAGAATAGCAGAGTGGACCAAGGAGCAAAAATGAGGCTCAAGATAATGTATTGAGCTGCTGGACCTGCCCTGGAGAAACCCAACCTCCTGACATCTTGTTAAGCAAGCCTGTGACCCTAAACAAACTATTTCAACTTCCTCCTCTGTAAAATGAATAGTAGCACCCACCTCATAGGGTTGTTAGGAGAATAAAAGGGAGTTATTTGTGATACCCTTAGAAATATGCCTGCACATATATCTGGCAATGTTGGTGCTAATAGAAAAAATAAACACTTCCATTGGTTAAGCCACTTTGAGTTGGCTTTTCTGTCACTTGTAGCCAAAAGCATCCTAGCTGATACTCAGGTGGCAAAGAATGAGCACCTTCAGCAGGTGCAGGGCTGAAAGGCAGCAGAGAGGAGCCTGCACCAGGGCTGGGGGTGGGGGGTGGGGCGGGGATGTGAAGACCCTGGAAGGATCTGGAGCCTGCAGGAAGATGGAGTGATGTGTTGGTCTCTAACACACCCCGAGAGGGGACTGCGGTGTCTGCAAGGTCTGGATGCTCAGGGCACACCCACCCCTCGTCTTCACCCACTGCCTTGCAACACGCAGTCATGGCTCAAAGGGCCAAACGGATGTCTGCTGCACAGGGGGACTGGGCCCTGGAGAGGGAGTCAGGATGGCTTTTCAGGCTCCCAGGGATGGCAGGAAAATGTGGCTGTATGTGCCTCAATCTCACCTCCAAACATTTAAGAGCCAGTTCTCGTTTTAAAATTATTTTTATTGTATTTATTTATTTATTTACTTTTGAGATGAGGTCTCATTCTGTTGCCCAGGCTAGAGTACAGTGGCATCATCACAGCTCACTGCAACCTCAAACTCTTGGGTTCAAGCAATCCTCCTGCCCCAGCCTCCCGAGTAGTTGGGACTACAGGCATGCGCCACCACACCTGGCTAATTTTTTAAAATTATTTTTTGTAGAGACATGTTCTTGCTATGTTGCCCAGGCTGGTCTTGAACTCCTGGTCTCAAGCGATCCTCCCACCTCAGCCTCCCAAAGTGCTGGGATTACAAGTGTGAGCCACCAACCCCACCAAGACCTACTTCTCTAACTAGACATGCCCTCTCCTATTTCTGTAGAGAAGATCTGTGCCTTCCACCTTAGTAAACACTCACCTCCTCCAGGAAGCTGACCTTAATTAGCTTGATTGGATGTGTCTTCTCTGCTTTACTCCAGTTCTGAAGTATTTGCATCTGTAGTATTGCCCTGGGGACCTGTTCTGTGTGTCCTCTTTCTGCCATCAGAATGGGAACTCCCAGGGGCAGGACTGGCTCCCGCTCGGACAAGGGTCTCTGTGAAAACAGAGGCTGTCTCTTCCAACAGACCTGCCTGAGGACAGGATCATGTACCCCCATTTAGATGGGGTTCTGTGAGGGCAAAGCCAAGGGATTCTTTTGCCGTGACCCCAGCTACCAAAGGTACAGAGACTTCTCTCCATGTTGTTCCCCAAATCAGATCATGTCAGCATGAGCCCAGCTGATCCAGTTTGGCTCTGTCCACACTGCCAAGCCTTTCTGAATAATTTCCCGCTTACCTGGGTCATGTGAGGGGAGTGGCCCCAGGCTCCGAGCAAAATCCTACATCTCCCAGAGTCCTGTAGAGAGGCACGGAGGGTTCCCCCACACCTTGGGACTGAAGAGTCTCCAACCACCAGGAGCAGAAAACCGTTTCCTAGTCACGTTCCTGGCTGGGACCGAGGCACGCGCACCCTCTCTCCAGTGAGAATCTCTCCGTTGCCCCGTCCTCCTTCAGAGCACCCCTTTTGCAGGATCAGGGCCCCCTTCCCCTGGATTCTGCTCCTCCCCGACCCAACCAGGCCACAGTTGAGGACACAGGCCACCTGAAGGCCGTGGTGGGCGTTATCGGTGACTGAGTGTCTTGTGAGCGCTGCCAGCTGTCACTGAAGCCAGACAGAATCCCTGACTCTCTTGGACTTTGACTCTTGTGCCTTCCACAGATTCTGGGAACCAAAGAGTTCCCGCGCCAGGGCCAGCTCCTGCGCTTGGTTATCGCCCTGCTGTCTCCGTCTGGAAATTCTTCTTAATTTTTCAGCCAGGGTCTCCATTGGGCCCGCAAACCATGTGGCCAGCCCTGCTCCTCATCTAGGCTGCTGGGGCTGGGGTCTCTGTTCTTGTCACCACAGACCTGAGCTCATGCAAGTCCTTCGCCTGGTGCCAGCAGGTGCAGCTCTCAGGCACAAACACACCTGGATACCTCCCGCCCTCATCCCTGGCACCTCTCCCCACTGCCACCTCCTGGGCTCAGATGACCCCTCGGCCTGGATGACTGATGGCAGTAACTCCTGACCCTGGTGTCCTGGCTTCCAGGCCACTCCCTCCTCTGTGCGTCAGCTACCCAGGTCTTTCTAAATTACTTGTCCTATCGTGTTCCTCACCTGCTTTCACCACTTCAGCAGCTCCCTGTGGCTTAAGTGATAAAGTCCAAGCCTCTGGGGCCCAGGACACGCACAAAGCACTTCCTGTGTGTGACAGACCGGCCCCTGCCTGTGCATCTAGAAACCATCCCGAGCCATGCCCTCCTCCCTTAACATCCCCCACCCTGCTTCCTTCAGTTTCCAGAAAGAACCTATTTTGTGCTCGGTGTCTCTGCTCACTCTCTGCCACCGGGTGCCCTTCTCCACCTTCAGCTAGCTGGCTCCTGTCACCTGCAGAACTCAGGGCCCACGGCCACTCAGAGCAGTGGTTGGCAGCTGACGTCCCGGTCTGTCCCGTCTCCTCAGCGTCCAGCACAACGCTTCCCGGGGCAGCAGGGCATGCCAACCCCTGGGGGCACCAAAGTCACTTCCCTCCCCTGGACCACAGCCTCTGGTTCGTTCGTTTGGCAGCATGTGCCAGCACTTACTCCGTGCTAGGCTCTGAGCTGCACCATGCAGCCACGACCCGCCACACAACACGCTGCCCTCGGGGATGCTGGGGACGGCCAGCACGGGACACGCGAGTGCAGAGGAGTGTCCCATGGGGAAATGCTAAGGAGACAATCCAGAGCAGGTCAGGGACACAGAGATGATGGGGTGCTGCTTCCCGCTGGGTCGTCAGGAGCGCCTCTCTGAGAAGGGGCCCTTGGGCAGAGGCTGGAGGAAGCGAGGAAGGAGCCCTGGTGGGGGAAGCGAGTTCCAAACAGAGGGAGAAGCCAGGTGAAGGGGGCGGGGTGCGCTGGGCAGGGCCGGGAGGTGGGGACGCCAGTGCTTGGGGACGCCAGTGCTCGGGAGCAGAGTGAGTGAGGGGGGCGGATGGCGGCGAGGGTGGGAGGCTGCAGCAGCTGCCATGTGCTCTGCCTGGCGCCTGCCCAGCTCCTCCTCGGGCTGAGGGCTTGCAGCCCAGCGGCTCTCCCGGAGCTGCCTCATCCAAGCCACGCACCTTCCCGGGCCTGCTCACTGAGGGGTGCAAGGCCCAACTCCCTGGCCTCAAGTGGGGCAACTCTCAGGGCCACCACAGTTCCAGAGCTCCTGTGGGTGGGCTGAGGCCATTGTTGGGGCTGCATCAAAGCCCAAGCCCCCTGTGCCCAGTCGAGCCTCCTCGCTCCTCTCCAGGTAGGGAGAACTGTCCCCATCGTAACTGGGGCTGTTACTATCACCCAGGTGAGAGAGGATGATGGCTAGGACCAGGCTGGCGGCAGTGGAGGAGGTGGGATTTCCTGAAGTTGGGAGGACAGGATTTGCTAACGGGGGAGGCAGGGGGTGCCACATGGTCCCTAGATTCCCCTCCAGCCCCGCACTCACTGAACCCACAGGGTTCATGGCAGCCTCCCTGAGTGAGGGCCCCCACTCTTCCCAGCCCGCCCCCTGCTTCAGGAGGGAGGGGGTCTGGCCCGGCTGACCCCAGCTCCTTCTCCAAGCTTCGCCTGCTGCAGAGACAGTCAGGTGGTCAGCTGTCTCTGCTTTGGGTTCAGGTCACCCTCCTCAGCCAGCCTCACCCTGCCCTAAAGCCCACCTGCCTTTCTCTGGCCTCTCTCACTCTACAGTGAACAGGTCCATCCAGCCACACCCTGCCCTCTGCCCCTGACCTCTCCACCACCTTCCCCACCGTCAGCAGAGCACCTTCCTCCTCCTACCCTGAGCCAGGGAAGCCAGGAGAGCGGAGCCCCCCCCCCCCCCGGCTTCCCATCTCCCACCCCATGCCTGTGATAGGTGGTCTGTGTCCTGCTCCACACCTCGGCCCTCCTGGGGTTTCAGCTGCAGCTGTGCAGACAGCTTCTCCAGACTGAAGCGTGCCCTCGGGGGCCACCACCCTCTCTGCTGGGCAGGAGGGCAGGGGCTGGACGCACGCAGCCTGCAGACACAGCAGACGGAGGGCATGGGGGTCATTACCCCAGGAGAAGCCTCATCTGACTGAAGGTGGGAGTCAGTAGACCGACACCCAAGGGCCCCACAGGATTGAGCCCCAGCAGCCACAGTGGCAACCACCTCAGTAAGACCATGCCCAGCTGGCTTGTCCCTTCTTTCTCTCATTTGTATTTCCTGAGGGTGCCTCCTAAATAAACTCGTCTCCAGGTTAAACTTGGAGTTTAACTTGCATGGAGCCTTGTCGCATGGTCTGCTTTGGGAGAGCCCAAACCAGGACCGGCCCTCTCCTTACACAGTGGAGGAGGAGCCCTCCCACCAGCTGGACGCGCTTGCCGCCTGCCCTGCAGCATGGTTCCTCCCACCGCCTGGAGGACCTGCCACGATCCAGCCGTACTCTCCTCTGTGTCCACTTATCCCCTCTCCTCCGGATCATTCCCGTTAGAATAGGCTCAAGTCTCTCCCACCAGAAGGGAAAAGTAAACATCCTTCAGCTCCACTTCCTTCTGGCTTCTGGACCACTGCCTATACCATAAACACTCCTCTGGTTTCCCTCCACCCTCTTGGGAGCCTCCTCTCAGACTCCCCTGCCAGATCCTCCTCCGCAGGGGGCTCCTCAGGCAGGCCTTGTGTCCCTCCACCCTCGCATGGAGTGCTGTCCTCCTGGGGTCTACCCTTGCTGGAGCTTCAGGGCATCCGATTCTGTATCGTGTCCACCCCAGACCACTCCCCCAAGCAAATACCCAGATGTCCAACCACCTGCGTTTCACGTCTGCTCGGGTATCCCAAAGGTACCGCAAGATCAGTACATCCAAGACCTCCCACTGCAGCCTCCCCTGCTCCTCCTGAGCTCCCCAGCGCAGCAGACGCACCAGTCCCCACCCAGTGAAGGCACAAGTCACAAACCACTGTGGCATTGTCCTTGACTCCTCTCTTTCTCACCCCAACATCCGATCTACACCAAATCCTCTAGATTTTGCCTTCTGAATCTTTTCTGAATCTGTCCATGTGTCCCTATCTTATCATCACCTTGCCTCATCCAGCCATCTTCACTCAAAGAGCATCCTAACAAGGGTTACCAGATAAAATAAAAGATGTACAGTTAAATATGAATTTCAGATAAACAATGACTTTTTTAACTACAAGTATTTTCCAAATATTGCATGAGACATACTTACACTAAACAATTATTCCAATTATTCCTGGTTTATCTGAAATTCAAATCTAACTGGACATCTATTTTTAATGTTCTTTTCTAGTTAGAATTCCATGAAATCATTGAAATATTTCAAGGATCATGCTGCGTTTTTATTTGCTAACGCTGGCATTCCTAATTTTAACTCATCTCCCTGCATCGCCAGGCTGTGACCTGATGGCCTTGTTCAAACAAAATTTGCTAAGTAGACCATGAAGTTAAGCTTCATGAAGTTAAGACCATATTGTGTTGCTAGATCCACTACTTTAAAAAAATTATACAAGGAGATACAGTAAAAAACTCAATAAGTAAATTAAAATGGAAGACAAAATTAGTCAAATAATCTGAAAGAAAGCAGAAAGGAAGAAACAGGGGAATGAATAACAGAGGGAAGAAGTAGAAACCAAATAGTAAAATGAAAGCTCTAAATCCAAACATATCATTAATTACATTAAATGTAAATGATCTAAACATATCAATTAAAAATTAGAAATTATCAGAATGGACAAAAAATAAACAAGACCCAACAATATGCTGTCTATAAGAAACCCACTTTAAGTATAATGATATAACTAGACTAATAATTTAAAAAATACCTTCAAATAGTAATCAAAAGAGATATAAAGTGACTATTTTAGTATCAGACAAATTATATTTCAGAGTTAGAAAAATTATGAGGGATAAAGAGGGACACTGTACATGATAAAATGGTCAATACACTAAGAAGACATAACACCCTTACGCGAGTATGCACCTAACCACAGAGCTTCAAAATACCTGAATGGTAAACTGGTAGAATCGAATGCAGAAAAAAACAAAATCCACAATTATAGTTGGACATTTCAACACTTCCCTTTCAGAATTGATAGTAAACACACTCAGATCAGCAAGGATACAGAAGTATTAAACAAAACTATCAACAAACTGGATCTAATTAACATTTCTAGAACACTCCACCCATCAACAGCAGAATACACATTCCTTTCAAATGCACTTAGAACAGTCACCGTACCCTGTGTCATAAAACAAACTTTAACAAATTAAAAAAATTAAAGTCATACAAAGTATATTCTCTGACCATAAAGGAATTAAATAAAAAGTCAATAACAAAAAAAACCCTGATAAATCTCTACACACTGGAAATAAAAGAATACACTGATAAATAATCCATGGTTCAAAGAGGATGTCCCAAGGAATATTAGAAGATACTTGAACTGAACAAAAATAAAACTACGGCTGAACCTGGTGGCTCACACCTGTAATCCTAGCACTCTGGGAGGCCAAGTTGGGGGGATTGCTTGAGGTCAGGAGTTCGAGACCAGAGCGAGCAAGAGTGAGACCCCTTCTTAACTAAAAAATAGAAAAATTAGCTGGCGTAAAGGCATGCGCCTGTAGTCCCAGCTACTTAGGAGGCTGAGACAAGAGGATCACTTGAGCCCAGGAGGTTGAGGTTGCTGTGAGTTATGGTGATACCTCTGCACTGCAGCCTGGGCAACAGAGTAAGACCCTGTCTCAAAAAATAAAAAATAAAATAAAATTACAACAAACCAAACTTTGTGAGATGCAGTTAAAGCAGCATTTAAAGAGAAATTTATAATATTAAACATTTATATGGAAGAAAAGAAAGGTACCAACACATCAATCCAAATTCCATCTCGAGAAACTACAAAACTAGGAAAAAACAGCAAAATAAACCCAAAGCAAGAAGAAGGAAGGAATTAAGAAAAGAGCAGAAAGCAATAGAATTGAAAAATGGAAAACCATAGGGAAAATCAATGAAACTGGAATCTGTTTCTTTGAAGAGATTGATAAGACTGATAGATCTCTAGCCAAATTGACAAAGGAAGAAAGAGAGAAGACAAATTACCAGCATTTGAAAGAAAGAGGGTACATCACTATACCCCATGTCGGCCCTGACATTAGAAGGACAATGGGAGAATGCTATTACTAACTCTGCATATGCAAATTCAACAACTTAGATGAAATGGACCAACCAATTCCTTGAAAGCCACAAACTACTAAAACTCACCCAAGAAGAAACAGATAACCTGAAGAGTACTGTATCTATTACATAGGACTTTCTAATATTAAAGAAATTAAATTTATAATTTTAAACCTTCCAAAAAAGAAATCTCCCAGCCCATATAGCTTCGCTGGCAAATTTAGCCAAATATTTATAGAAGAAATAACACCAATCTCTTCCAGAATACAGAATAAGGAATGTTTCCCAATGTATTTTATGAGGCCAGCATTACCCTGATATCAAAACCAGATATAAACAGTACAGGAAAAGATAACTACAGACTAGTATCCCTCATGGACGTACATAGGAAAATCCTCAGCAAGACATTAGCATATAGAATTTAGTAATATATAAAGTGAATAATACACCGCGACCAAGTGGGATTTATTGCAGGAATGTAAGGTTGATTCAATATTTGAAATTCAATCAGTGTAATCCACCATATTAATGCACTAAGGAAGAAAAACCACATGATCATATCGAGGGAGGCAGAAAAAGCACTTGACAAACTTCAACATCCGTTCATAATAACAGCTGTCAGCAAATGAACAATGGAAAAGAACTTCCTTAATCTGATAAAGGCATCTACCAAAAAAAAAAAAAACCCTACAACTCACACCATACTTAATAGGGAAGGACTGAATGCTTTTCTCTAAGACCAGGAGCAAGACAGGGAAGTCCTAGCCAGTGCACTGAGGCAAGAAAGTGAAATAAGAGGCATACAGATGGGAAAGGAAGAAGTAAAATGGTCCTTCTTCGCAGACAATGTGTTGTCTATGCAGAAAATCTGAGCCGGGAACCGTGGCTCAGGCCTGTAATCCCAGTGACTTCGGTGCCTGAGGCAGGAGGATCACTTGAGCCCAGGAGTTTGAGGCTACAGTGAGCTGTGATTAGCCACTGCACTTTAGCCTGGGTGACAGAGCAAGACCCCCTCTCTAATAAAAAAAAAAAGAAAGAAAGAAAGAAAAGAAAATATGGAATCTACCCAAATAGCTCCTGGAACTAATAAATGAGTTGAGCAAAGTTACAGAATATAAGGTCAACACACAAAAACAATCCTATTTCCATATACCAGCAATGAACACTTGGAAACCAAAATTTTAAAAAACAACACCATTTACAATAGTTCCCCCAAACGAAATACGTAGGTATTAACATAACAAAACATGTGCGAGATCTGTATGAGGAAAACTATGAATGCTGATGTAAGAAATCCAAGACCTAAATAAAATTCTCATACACTGCTGGTGAGAATGCAAAATGGTACAGCCACTCTGCAAAACTGTTTGGCAGTTTCTTATAAAGTTAAATATACCACTGTCATACGACTCAGCAATCCCACTTCTAGATATTTACCCTATAAAAATGAAAACTCATATTCACAGGAAAAACTGTAGATGAATGTCTATAGCAGCTATGTTCATAATCACCAAAAATTGCAAACAATTCAAATGTCCTCCAAGAAGTGAATGGATAAACAAACCGTGGTCCCTCCATGCCACGGGATTCTACCCTGCAATAAAAAGGCACTACCGATACACGCGACAACTTGGATAAATCTCAAAGGCATTGAGCCGACTGACAGAAGCCAGTCTCAGAAGGTCATATACTGTATAATTCCATTCATGTGACATTCTGGAAAAGGCAAAACTATAGCAATGCAGAACAGATTAGCGGTTGCCAGGGGTTGGGGGAGGATTTCGAAGGGTCAGCACAAGGCATTTTGGGGTCTAATGGAATCGTTCAGTGTCCTCATTGTGGTTACATGAAACTGTACATATGTTAAAACTCATAGGACTCTCTGCACCCCCCAAAAGTCGATTTTACTGTATGTTAATTTTTTAAAACAATTTTTAGCCCTAGTGTGATGGCTCACACGTGTAATCCTAGCACTTTGGGAGGCTGAGGAGGGAGGATCCCCTGAGCCCAGCAGTCCAAGGCTGCAGTGAGCTATGAATGACCACACCACTGCATTCCAGCCTGGGCAACACAGCAAGACCCTGTCTCCAAAAAAATAAAATAAGTAAAAAATTAAAAAACAATTTTTAAAAATTTGACCATGTCGCTTTCCTGCTGAAAACCTTAATAGTTTCCCAGTGGCTTGGGCAAGAGGGGAAGTCTTCATCAGCAAGGTCTCCAGCCCGCCTGCCTCCTCTCCCGTCAGCGGCCCTTCACTCTGCGCCCCAGACACAGCCTTTTCCTGCTTCCTTGAAACTTCTCTCCTGCCTCAGGGCCTTTGCCCGTTCTGGGTCTGCCCCTTCCCTGCAGCCTTTCCCTTCTGCTCCTTGTAGCCAGTTACTTGAGAGTTTTGGGGAGAGAGTATGCTAAGAGGTGCCCTCGACCTCTTTTCCCCAGGAGCTGGGGGGCAGCTCTCCGCCACGCCCACCCCATCCAACCCTCCCCTCCTCAGCTCCCCTGAGCTTGCCATGTTCCCCCAGGACCATGCACTAATAACCCACATTATAAAGTAAACCTCAGAACACACCCCTCGCCGGTGGTCTTCAAATTTGTGTGCCTCAAAACCACCGGGGGGTGGACGCTGCAGATGAGTGTACATACAGGTCCCCACCCCAGAGCTTCCCGCGCAGGTCTGGCGCCACCTACCCGGGCATCTGCATTTCAGCATGACCCCAGCGGCCTCCGTGGCGGGGGAGCCGGCCTTGCGACCACCACTCGGGGGACAGCGCCCATCTCCCGTTCCCCTCCCACCCCGCACCCCTGTCGCAGGCGGCCACGTGGCCCAGAGGCCTAGGAACCGCACCGATCTGCGCGGCGAGCTAGTGCGAGGCCAAGCCCCTCTTTAAAAGCAATTTGAAAACCTCTCCTTTATTCCTTTGTGCGGAAAAAGGAAAACAGGGCTGATTTTTTTCGCATAATTCCCTGGGGCTCGGGGGCGCATGGGAAATGGTAGGTTTGCGCGCTCGAGGCAATCTGCCGAATCCCAGCGCCGGCGGGGCGGACGCGATCGATCGTTTGAGGCCCAAACCGAGGCGGGTCGGCCTGGCCGGCGCGGGCTGGAGAGGGGAACGCAGCCCAGGTGGGGAGGGCGCGCCGCGCACGCCGGGTGCAGGGGGTCGGGCTGGGGTGTCTCCGGGCTCCGCCCCAGGCCGTGGGCAGTCAGGATGGGCGCCTGAGTGAAGGCTGGTGGTGGCAAGACTGCAGGGCTCGCAGTGACACCTCCCCACAAGGCTGCGCCTCGTCCTTCTTGCTGTGCGCCACCCCTCCTCCCACCCTGGCAGAGATCTCACAGGCCCTCCTCCCGCTCCGGGGGGCCTCCAGCGCCAGGGCTGGGCAGGGGCGGAGGCGGATGCCTGCCAGAGCTGCTGGGTGGGCGCAGGACGAGACGGAAAGGCCCCGTGGAAGATTCCCACCACCACAGGGCTGTTTCCAGAAGGCCCCTGAAGCTTCCTGGAAAGGTCCAGTCATCCAAGGGAGAGCCAAGGCACCAAGGGGTGGGTGTGCAGGATGGGAGGAGCAGGCTGCCAGGCCTGGGGGGCAGTTCTTGGGGAGACCACCCCAGACTCTACTGTGGGTCTCTGTGTCCCAGCCCTTGTACCCTCCACATATATCCAGCACCCTAGCCTTTCTGACATCTCCACAGTCCCCACCCTGTCCAAGTAGCTTCCTTGCTGGCCCCTGGCTTCCTCACCTGCCCTCTACACCCAGTTTCCCTCAGAAGCCACAGACTTGTCAGGCCCTGTCACTCTCCTGATCAGACCCCTCTGCTGCTGCCCACCTCCTGTGAGTAAAACAGTGCACAGGAGGCCTGCGCCCCTCACAGCACCCTCCCCATGAGCACTGCACTTCCACTTCCTCGGCCTCTTTGCTGCTCCTCAAACAGGCCAACCTCCCTCTTGCCTCAGGGCCTTTGCACGGGCTGCCCCTCTGCCTGGATGCCCCAGACATTCACGTGGCTCCTTGCTTGCTTCAGGGCTCTGCTCAAATGTCACCTTCTCCTGACCACCCCATATAAAAAGCATAACCCCCTTCCTGCCATCACCCCACTCACTGTCTCCCTTCCTTGTCCACAGCATTGACTGTCATCTAAGCCTTGTCTGACAGGATCTTTGCTATGGTCACTGCTGTGTCCCCAGCACCTACAGCACCTACAGCAGTGCCTGGCACACAGTAGGCACTTGGTCCATATCTGTTAGATGAACACGGACTCCCCCTCCCACAGCACTTTCTCACCCTCCTCATCCTCAAGCCCCACACTCACCAAGGAGGGGGGTGGATCTGGAAGGGGGCAGGTCAGGCGGGAGCCGGAGCGTGAGCCACTGCTGCCAGACACAAGCCTGGGGCCCAGGCCATGCTCTTGTCCCCCAGATGCCACATCTCATTTCCTCGGCAGTGTGATTACCCTCGCCTGTGGCTCTCCCAAGCTGCTCCTCTCCACTGGGGTTGCCCTGCAGGGCGGCTACCTGACACCTGGTGGATGAAACAAGAAGAATCATTATGGTACCTACTACTGTGCCAAAGCTCGGCCATGTCACCTCATGGAGCCTCACAGTAACCCTGTAAAGTTTGTACCCTGTCCCCATTTTATAGATGAGGAAACTGAGGCCCAAGAAGGTAATGACATGCCCAGGAGCACACAGGGAGCAAGATTCCTACCCAGGATGCTGAACCCAGGTGCCTGTTTCCCTGATGCCACATGCCCGAGTTCCAGTCAGCCCACAGACCGTGAACCTTCGGGCCCTGTGAGTCAGGAACTGCCTTCTTACTGTTCCCCACTGCCCCTTCCACCCCCACCCCCAGCCAAGTGGCCCCTACATTACTGCACAAGCCGTGATTGTTTGTGGGGGACAGGGAAGGAACTTTGTTTACTGAGTTCCTGCCATGAGCTGGTTCTCCCACCGAGCGCTGTACATGCATCACCTCCGTGAGACTCTCCGTGACCCCATTACACGGATGAGTGGACTAAGGCCACACAGCTTAAGTAATGTGTCCCACCCGATCCACTAGTACGGGGCAGAATGTGGCTTCCAGACAGCCCCAGTACCCTGAGGTCATCTGCTGGGTTCCTGAGGCTTCCCTGCCCTCCCCCCACAAACCCCAATGCTCCCTGCCCGGGAAGCTGCACCCGCCGGCCCTTGGTGGGCAAGACAGAGAGAGAGAGGCAGGCTGGGCCGGCCACGAGAGGGCGGCGGGGGAGGCCGCATGTTTATTAATTTTCTGCCTCGATGGGTCTGCAGCCCCAGCCGGAGCCTGCAGAGTCGCCATCCAGTCTGTTAAATAATTCTATCTGGGAAGAACCTGGCATGCGAGGGACCCTGCTGATGGGCCTTTAAAATTTAATTGCCGTGCTAAATGAGATTAGACGTGGGGAGGCGGGCGGGCGAGCCCAGGGAAGGGAGGGCTGTGTTTGAGGAGGCGGGGGGCGTAGAAAACAGAATTCTGTCAGCCCCTCTCAGCCCCGGCAGCCCACACCTCCCGCCTGCCAGCCCCCAAACCTCCCCGCACCTGGCACAGCCTGGGCTCCCTGTGGCCTCCCTCCTGGCCCCTTTGTGCCCAGCTGCAGACGCCTCTGCGTCAGCTCCCCAGACTGGACAGCTTCTCCTGAGCGCTGCCCGCACGGCCGCCTCCCAGCCTCTGCTCGGAGGCCTCTCAACTTGGGGTGCCATCCCCCTTCGCCGGCTAAAACTCCTCTCATCCTTCAAGGCCTCACCAAGAGCTGCAGCTCGAAGGCAGCCCTCCCGGACGCCAGGCCCCGCCAGTGCCCCCTCAGCGGGCTGGGCCCAGCAAGGAGAGACAAGCTCCCTTTGGGTCCTGAGAAATGCAGGGCCCGGAGGCCCTGGACATCGTCAGCTGGGTCCACTGGGTATGGTGTGACTGGGCAATGTTTTGAGATCTTATCTCTCCCCTTTTCTTTCAGCTAAGTAAGCAGGCAGCTCCGGTTTCCCTGCCCCAGGAGGGGGTCCTGATGAGGGCCTGCCCAGGCGGCTGCCAGTGACAGAGCACTGTCCTGTCCCCTTCTCTGCACCCTCTGCTCCTGGTCCTCCTCACATCACTGAGACCCGGATCCTTCTGCCTTCCATCTGGCTTTCCCTCAAAGCAGCCCTTAGACCCTCACACACCCCAGAACCGCCACTACCCGCACCGACCAAGGCTCTGCCCGCCAGCCACCCTCCCCTCTGTCCCCAGCCCCTTTCTGTTTCCTCAGTCAAGCCTCTACGCTTCTGTGCTGAAAAATAAAGTCACCCATTTCCCAGAAAATCATCCCTGTAAAGCTACACAGCTCCAAACCTCTGAGCTCCCTGATTCCCCAGGCATTTGTTGAGGGCCTACTGTGTGCCAGGCACAGTGCTAAGGACTGCAGACACATCAGTGAACAAGACAGACAAGGTCCCTGTCCTTGTGGAGCTGACATCCTGGTGTGGAGAAACAGAATACTCCAGAGAACAAGAAGTAAGCAGGATCGTCGTGGAAAACGTGAGGTGCTATGCAGAAAAGAGAGCCCAGGTGAAGGAGTGGTGGGTGGTGGTAGGGTCAGGGTGGCTGCAGCGGATGAGGTGGGCTGGGGGAGCTGTCTGGGGAATGACACCTGAGCTGAGACCTGGTGCAAAGCTTTGCAAGAAGGAACTCAGTAGGAGCAAATCTAGGAATACAGGACTTAGTAGGTGTAAAGGCCCTGAGGTACAGTGTGCTTGGAGGGTGGGAGAGGCAGGCCTAAGACCAGGATTGCTGCTGAAGGGTAGGGAGAGGAGAGAATGATATGAGATAAGGTTGGCATTTTGACCCCTAAACCGTGGCTCAAACAGGGTCCTCACCAGGACCTGTTTGGAAAGGGGGCCTTGGACCTCACCAGTCAGGCCAGATAGGCTCTCGCTTGGTGCTGAGGTCAGAGAGGGCAGCCATGTGTGATAGAAATGAGGCCAGCAGGCATCGTCCCCTAAACAGCCCTGGAAGACTAGCAGGCCCCAGAAGGGAATTCTAGAAGGTGAGAGGGTCAGGAGCCAGGGCAGCAGCGCAGCTTCTGGGCCTCTTTGGCAGACCTGCAGAGCAAGAGCTGATGCATTCCCCATCCAGACGGAGACCAGCTCCTGTCTACGTGGCCCTCGCCCCAGCCGAGGACCTCACCATCCTTGTGTTCCTTTCTCTGACCTGTGGCTGCTGCTCCCACAGCATTTCTGCCGACACGTGGCCGCCTGTGTCAGGCACTGCGCACAGCCTTCTCTGCAGGCCACCGAGCTTCCTCCGTCACACCCGCTGCCTCTTCCCCAGACCTCCCTCCCGGGGAAGCACCAGCCAGAATGCTCCAGCCATCCACGCTCATCCCGGCACCACAGCGTATGCCTTGGGCTGCTCCCCAGCTGCTGGCCAAGGGCTTGGGGTCAGGGCCAGGCATGGGTACTGTCACCCAGGGCCAGGGGCTACACTCACAGGGCTGCAGACTGTGTGTAAAGGAGAAGCAGGGGCTGTAAACCCACCCCCTCACCACACTCTGCTTAGGAAGGGCCTGGGGGTGGCAGCCGTGGTCACTTTGCCATGGAGATGTCCCAGCATTTTCAATGGCAAAGCTCTTTTCTCAAATGAAATCTAAGTAGAATCACAATGCATAAACCAGACAAAAGTCATATTCTGTGTTTGATATATTCACACGTGTGCCATATTCTTGTTATAACAAGAGGGAGCAATTATAATAAGATTAGATAAGATGAGAACAAGGCTGTTTTGTTGCATATAAGACAGAAATAAGGGATTATCAGTGACAGCTTCCACCCTGCATCGGTTCGGCCTCCAACTTGTTTCTGCACGGTGTTTGTGTTGTGTGCTATTACTTATTCAAACAGGTAAGTAATGGCAAGTTAGAAGAGGGTTTTTTTCTATGACCCCTCCTTGCAATGCTCTTCAATTAAATAACAGATGTAGGAGAATCTTTAGCCCCAGGTCCACTCAAAGCAAACTTTCTGGTGATTTCAAATGGGATAAAAGTTGAGTAACACAATTGCCAGCACGCATTTGTTTTTAAATACTGTTTATCATAACTGTGGTATTGAAAATGAACTTTGAGTAAAATATTTGTTACCTCCAGGGTACCCCAGGGATCTGTAGACATGGCTTGGAAGCCACCAGTTTAGTGACCACGTCTCTCTTGCCATCCTTCTGCTTGGGGCCAGGGGCCCTGTCCCGAAGCCCAGCTTATTCCGTCCTTCCCAAAGAAGCGTACAAGCTCAACTTGGGGAAGAAGCCCATGGCCATGCAGTCCAAAGCTCACCTTCTGCAGGGATCCCTCCGTGGCCCTTGACAGCTAGCCCTTCGGCCTCTGCTTGAATACCCAGCGTGACGGGGAACTCACCGTCTCACGAGGCCACCTAGTCTGCTGCATCATCGAGCAGCTCTAATTGTCAAGCTTCTCTTCCTCTCCGAACCTGTCTCCTCATCTGCTGGAATGGACGTAATAATATAATATTTATCAAGCTGGGCTCTGTGAAGATCGAATAAGGTGACAGACGCACAGCCCCAGGACTCTGAGTCAGCACACCCTCCGTGTTCAACAGTGTTTAGTCCCATCCCTTCCTTGCCCTGCAAAGCCCCTCGTCTTGGAGGGGTGGACGGCTTCTTGCCTGCAGGGACAGGAGCACAGGGTGAGCTGTGCCTCGCGCGTGTGGGATGGCGTAGTGCGTGATCTTCGCGAGGCCCCGAGGGAAGCCTGCCTGGGGAGGCGGTGCGTGGGAGTGAAGAGGGCCTGTGCCCCGGCGAGCTTCATCAGCTCCACACCCCCACACCCCATCCCGATTCCCAGCCCACCCCCACCCCGACTGGCCTCAGAGCCTCATCTGTCTTCCCTGCTGTCACCTGAGCTGCAGCCTGTGGAGGAGGCAAGGGGATTAAATTCCAGGACGGGCCAGCACCCCCGCCAAGGAGCTGGCACTTCATTACCCGCCTGCCCAGCTGTCTGCGGCCATCGATTGGCTCTGGCCCAAGCGACCTCCGATCGATGGGCAGCATGTTATTTACTGGATTCTGTCCTGAGCCAGCTGCGGCCAGAGCGTCTGCAGCCCAGGGTGTGTCTCTGAGGTCGAGCCACCAGCAAACCCCGGGTGGGAAGGAAAGCAGAGTAGGTGGCAGGGGGCACTGTGCCTGGAGTCAGGGGTCCTGGGCTCAGCCCAGTGTGCTCGGCTGTGTGACCTTGGCCGAGGTCTCTGGGCTTCCCCCTCCTGGCCTCAGTGTCCTCTGTGAAGGGTTGCAGCAAGATTTGCACGTGGGGCAGCCGGCAGGGGCCGTCGGGTCATGAAGATGGGTGGGGCGGGGAGGGGCCGGGCCCCGTCTGAAGGGGAGCCGCACTCCTGCTCCCGCATCTTCCCCCGGGCCGGCACATGAGTCCAGGGCTGCCCGGAGAGCAGCTGCTCTGTGCAGGGCCAGCCTCAGCCATGGGAGGATGGAGTTGGTGGACAAATGCCCCAGCCTCCTCCTTCCCGTGGCCTCCTGGTTCCCTGGCAGATGGAGCCTGGGTGCCCACAGTGGCGCCAGCTCAGGCCTCACCTTCACGGCTCCTGTTCCTTCCTGCCCCTTCCCCCGCTCCTGCTGCTCGGGCTCCCCTCTCAAACGCACAGCCTCAGGCTCTGCTTTGGGGGAGCCAAAGCAGCTCGTGTGGAGGACAAGATTCGGATGGGAAGTCTCCCATTTTCAGGGGGCCCAACAAAACCAGTCTGAGAACTGGTTTTGACACACGAGCATGGGCTTGCAACTAGATGACGGCAAGTCCCTGGCGGGTCAAGCATTCTGTTCATGTCACTTCCTCAACATTTGTTGCGCACTAGTGTATTCCCCGCACAGGTGGCTGTGAGGAGGCCCAGAGCAACTCAGAGACGGCCCTGCTGGTGTGCGATCTTCCAAGAAGGTGTCCACAGCGCCTGGGGAGGGGATCCAAGCCCAGGAATCCTACCGCAGGGGTGAGTGGGGGAGGTTGCACTTGAGATGGGGCTTGGCAGAAGCAGAGGGCGTGGAGAGACGGCACAGGATTGCTGGAGGTCACCAGCCGCTGCTCCATCCCCTTTGGAAGGTCAGCCCAGTGAGGACCACGTGATCCCCATGGCCTCCGCTGACTGGACCAGGGCAGACACCTGACTGAGGGCCACCAGTCGCTAGTGACAGAGGCTGCCTTGGCCTGTGGCTTGGCCTGGAATCTGCTCAGGAGCTTGACCTGTCCAGAGTGCTGTGGATGGGCAGTCATCCGTGGATCTGCGGAGCAGGGGCAGAGGAAGTGCCAGGAGCGGGCGCAGGGAGAGTCAGGGCCATGTGAGGTCAAAGCCGTGAGGCACGAGCAAGACGGAAGCCGGCTGGTGGGGAGAAGAGTGGAGCGTCCACAGGTGGGGGGACCCCCCCCCCGTGTCCCTGGGGTTGGAGATTTGGAGGATTGGTATATAGAACAGGGGAGGAGGCCAGAAAAGCAGGCTGGGGCCAGATTATGGGAAATGCTCTGATCAGATAGAGGCGTACCCTAGACTAACCTGGCCCAGTGTGCAGGACAGACTGGAGCAGCAGAGAGATGTCACGGGCCTGAGGCAGGACAGGGGCGTGGGAGAGGCGGGCACAGAGCTGCTGCTCTGGGGACCACATGGCCCCGGCACAAGCACAGCAAGGATATGGGGGACAGAGAGAACAGGGGCTGCTGTTTCCAACTCAGGCAACCAAGAGAACCGTGGGGCCATTGACCTAGAAAGAGAAGCTGGTTTTGGTTGGATGGGTTTGGGCTGCAGTTTGAAGGTAAAACTGGCCCAGGTGGTTGGAAGTGCTGATCTGGAGTCCAGGAGAGAAGCTGCAGGTTCAAACCAACTTAGGAGGCGTCAGTGTTGAGGGAGCCACAGGGGACGACGAGTTCTCCAAGAGAAGGTCGTGGCTAGTTGCCCACCCCCATCCACTCCATGTGCCCAATAAGCAAACTCACCCTTCAGCCTCCCTTGCAGCCAGAGACCACCACGTGACATCTTTGGACAGCCGGGACAGCCCAGGACGCCCACCTCCAGACTCCTCCTCACGTGAGAAAGAAAGCGCCGTCAGTCAAGCCTTCCTCACTCGCAGCTGCACGCGTTCCCGGAGGACTCGGCCTTCAAGGGTGGTCCCTGGGGCGTCAGATAGCAAGAGGGAAGAGCACTGGCAAAGCACTGGAGATGGGGGGCGACGTGGGCAGAGGCCTGGGGAGCACCGCACGGCCTCGCTGGGGCAGCCCCCGTCAGCAGGGGCACTGCACAGGCTGCCTGAGGGCAGGCCCTGGGGCCAGAGGTCAGGGTTGCTGGTGACTCCTTAAAGCTACCCAGCTGGGGGCTGAAGGCAGCGTGTGGAGGAGGGGAGGCGGGGAGGAGGGTGGGAGGTGAGGAAGTGGAGGCCGTGACTATGAAGTCCTGGCTCCCAAAGCCAGGGGCTCAGAGAGAGGTGAGAGTGTGCTTATCTGACGTGGAGGCCTCGCTGAATTTCTTCCTGGCGCTGTCCCCACCCTGGGTTGGCTTGGCCACCGTGCTTGACGTGCTGGTAACTCAGCTGTCCCCACCATAGAGGCAGGGAGGCCTGTCTGTGTGCCGAGGCTGCATGACACAGGGTCTAGGGAGCGCAGGGCCTCCCGCCTCATGCCCCAGCTGAGGATGGAGGCCCCAGTGACCCAGAGTGATGAAAGGCCTAGCTCCTCTCCCAGCCAAGAATTTCTCCTCCTCCCCTGCCCCCACCAGCTCACAGCAGCCCAGCTGGCTGCAAACTAGAACTGATAGTCTTGGGGAAAGGGGGCCTTGAGAGGAGGGCAGGCCCTGTGCGGCTGTGGTGTGAGGGCCTGGGGAGGACAGGACATACCGTCTCAGCAGATGTCCCCTTCCCCGACTCCAGCGAGGGTGTCTCCAGGCCTCTCTGCTAGAGGTCAGAGGAGGCAGTCATGCCAAGGGCATCTGGATCTGACCACATTGGGAACATGTGGACATGGGCGCCTAGAGTTGGGGGTGGGGAGGAGTACGTCAATGCCTGAGCATCTTTGTCTGGGGTCAACAGCTCAAATCATTGTTCAGATGTTTATGGTTTCAACCTTTCACAGGCACAGGTTTCTGGGATCGCCAGCAACTTAGACAATCTCCTGTCAGCCACATTTAGCTGTGCTATAAGGACACCTCCTCCTGGGAGCTCCCGGGTTTGCCCTCCCGCCTTGTAGCAGGTCGTCCACCTTTCTCCTGCCCTGTACAGACCCTCATTAATTCACCCAGCTGCAAATAGCTGTTCAAAGTTGTTCCCACCTCACACGTGCTAGACCAGTAGTTCGCAAACTTTTTGCTGTCAGGATTGCTTGACGCTTAAATTGTTGAGGACCCCAAAGAGTGTTGGTTTATGTGGGGTTATTGATATTTGCCATATTAAAAATTAAAACTGAGAAACTTAAATATTCACTTCTTAGCTCACTTGAAATAAAAGTAATAAACCCAATTCATGTTAATATATTTTTATGAAAATAACTTTTTAAAACAAAGAGAAGAGAAAAATGTATTGCTTTACATTTTTGCAAATCTTTTAAATGTCTGGCTTGAGAGAAGACAACTAGACTCTCTTATCTGCTTCTACATTAAATCTCCTGCAATATGCTATTTTGGTTGAAGCAGATAGGGAAAAATCTGGCTTCCCCCAGATATGGAGTTGGAAAAGGGAGGAGAATTCTAATAGCCTTTTCAGTTATTGGGCATTCTTCTGTGATACTGCACCAAACCTCGACAAGTAGTGGATTCTTGAGGGTCACTTGAAGCCTGGAATTTAAAACCTCATCAACAAACTTTTCATCTTCTGTTATATTAAAACCTACTGGCCTATTTTGCATTCCGAATGGATCTTTTACCTAAGCATGACTTTGTAACATCATGCGTGCATTGGCCATTTGGAAATAAAAGTCTCTTCAGTGTTGGGAAACCATCAAGCTCATAGTAGCAAATAAAAGTTTTCCAAAATTCAAATTTTTGCTTGCAATATCAAATTTTGTTACTGGCAACAAACATTGTCAGTTGTTTTCCCTGAAGCAGCATGCTCACTTCATTCATTTTTGAGAAAATATATGCCGAATAACCAAGACTGAGTAACTATCGTGGGTCTACAGTTGTTCAGGTAAAAATGGTGCTCCATCGGGGGAATGGCAATTTCGTCTCACGGCTCAAACCATCTCATAAATGCTATTCTTCGAGACAGTCATTGCTCCTCAGAAACGTACTTCCCATTTCGCCACATGTAATATTAAAAAGACATCTACCCAAGGATACAGATTTAAGAAAGTTAATCATTTCGATCGGCTCATCAAGGACATTCTTAGTAAAACCGGCTTTTCTTTCCTCCCTGCAAGTGTGTCGTGGCGAAGAACACCCTGACTACCAGTGCAGCTGGTGCCACCGCCCAGAGCCCGGCTAAGCCACCAGCACTTTTGAGCACACAGCTTTCGTACCATTAGTTGCAACTATCGACCCGGTGACGATGGCAAACAACGCCTCAGTGCTATTATGAAAACAACGTTGACCTCGAGGCAGCCCCAGAGGCTCTTGGGAACTCCCAGGGGTCCTCAGGTCGCACCTTGAGAACTGAGCCCCTGAAGGCACCGGCCAGGTGTGTAATCTTGTCCACGCCCTCAGAGCAGGGCGGCGCCCAGCAGACCGCGTAGACACCAGCCAGCACTGCGGAGCGCCGGCTGCGAACTCTCGCGCACCCTCCCAGCCCCGCTCGCCGCGCTGCCTGTATCATCACAGCCGTTTCCCACATGCGGGGACTGGAGCACAAAACGGGGCCTCACTCTACCGCTTCGCGCTCCAGCCACGAGGGGAGAAATGACCGCGCGGGGCTAGTCAGCTCTCCAGTTCCACGGAGCTCAAGCTTGTGGATATTCGTGAGGCTCTCACGTGCCCCTGAGGCAGTCAGCAGGGGTCCTCCTCCGCATGTGTGGTCAGAGACGTGGAGGGTCCAGGGCTTGCCCAGGACTGGAGCTCAGGTCTGCCAGGCTCCCGGACACCAGGGCTGCAGGATCAGCTGGACAACAGCCCCAGTGCTCCTGGTGGCAGGGCCCAGGCTGGCCCTGAGTGTCCGGTGGCTGGACAGCCACTCCCCCCCGCCCCAGAAATGCCTGCCCTCTGTGCTGCTTCTCCCCATCCTGGGACTTGGGCCCTGTGGACAGGTCCCCTTCTGGCTGGGCTGTGTGACCCAGGGGTAGAGACACCCCGCCACCGCCTCCCCGGGCTGTCTCCTCATCTGGACCGCAGGGCGGTGGGTGGTGGTATGGCTTCTGTGACCTCCGTGGCTCCCTCTGGCTTGCCTGCGTCGGGCCCTCCGTGTTGTCCACGAGGCACCCCCAGACCTGCCAAGCATGACAACCACTTCTGGGAAGCGGCTGAGCAGCTGACAGAACTGGTTAACACACGAAACCTCTCCTCTGCTTGCCGAGGCCCCGTGAGGCCCCACGCTCATTTTTCCCCCTCCCGGAATCACAGAAAAGTAAATAACCACCCAGAGATGCTCCGGCAGGTAAACAGGCTAGAGTTTGCTCTTCTAATTGCCACCCCCCCAAAGGCTGCTCCCGAGAGCTGACAGATGCATCTGGCATTCATTTGCCTCGGTTCCTCTGTGGCCCCTGCCCAGCCACACCGTCGCTCGAGTGCTGTCAGAGCGGGAGGGGTGCTCCAGGTCTGCAGTGCTGGGAAAGGCTTCTGCACGCGCTCCCCAGCGTGCTAAGGTCAGAACCGTGCCAAGAAGGTTCCACAGGCCTGAGAAGGGCAGGGCCCAAGGCTAGGAAGGAGTGGGCAGGCCCGGGGGCAGGGGGTTGCAAAGCGGGGGACAGATGTGACCCGGAGCCAGCCAGGACCAGGGGACTCTCTGCCAAAGAGTGGCTCACACAGGAGCCACACCCTAAATGTTGTCGCCCCCTGGGTCTCGGCCTGTTATCTTGTAGTGTGCCACCGAGCCACCTCCCAAGCCTGCCTAAGTCCCTCTGCCTGGCTCTAAAACCCCTCCTGGCTCTGCCCCCAATCTCTGTCCCACCCCACCCACCAGTGTCCTCGCTCCTCCTTGCTCCCACCTCCTGGTCCCCATCCCCGCTTCGCCTGAGGAGCCCCTGCTGAGCCTTTCCCACTTCTGGGTCCCTCCCAGGTGTGTCTAGCAGCAGAAGCACCAGCTGTGGGAGAGACGTGGTCACACCACGACTTGTCCCTGTGCCCCGCATATCATCCTTCCCACCTTCCAGGTGAGGAAACCAATGCTGGCGAGTATCTGAGCCCAACCGGACTCCAGGCCTTTGCTGTGACCTTTGGAAGGACACAGGTGCAGAGCAGTAGGACACTTGGAGGTAGCCAGCCCTGGACTCCACCCCCATCTGAACTGTGTGGTCTCAGAAGTGTCTGTTAACATCTCCGAGCCTCAGTCTCTTCATCTGTAAAACAGGGACAGACAAGCCCTGCCTCAGAGAGATGTAAGGAGAGCTTCTGTCACCTGGTGGGTATTTAGCAAGCAGTAGCTCTAACTATTACTATTGTTACTACTATTACTAAAGTTATTGTTGTTGCCAGTCTAAGGGCTGTCCCAAATCTAAGGATAGTTTTTACTGACAAGCGGGCCCTCTGATGGCCCCTGGACCGCAGAACAAGAGCTTTTAGCTGACGCTCGGACCCCCGCAGCTTGGTCGGGGGAGGAGAGAGGAGGGAAAATGGACAGCCAGGATGGGAGGCACGAGGCTGAGAGGGCGGCAGGTGTGCGAGTGAAGATGGCCTAAGAAGATTAAGATTTGGCATGTCAATGTCACCAGACATCAGCAAGAGGACAGGATGCCCGGTCGATACCTGCTGCAAGGCTGGATAAGAAAACTTGCCTCCAGATCCCCAAGCCTCAGGAGGGGGGACTCTGGAGGCCTGCGGGGTGTGTCTGGGGACATGGGTGGCAGCATGGAGCCGAGGCACAAGCACCGATCAGAGAGGTGGTCAGCCCCAGGTGGCAGCCCCCCCGTGTGGAAGGTTCTGCCTTGGGCAGGCGGGGGCCCTGCCCAGTGTGGGCCAGAGGGCTACCTATGTCTCCTGGAGGGGGCCATTGTCCCCCGGAGATGTCCAGGCTTTGTGTTCAGAAACTGTAGTCATTGCACGGATATGTGACGACCACATATGGGAGGGTGGGAGCTGGGTCACTAATCTGCGCTATTGGCTGGCTCAGGGTTTTACGAGCAGAGAAATACACTTCTATCTTGCCCAAGCTACCGCTAATTTGGGTCTTTGCCATGTGACATCAATCCCGTGTGCTAACTAACAGAGCCAGCTGGGGCACCACCCCCCCACTGCTGGGTGGGGAAGGCCACTAGCAGTCTTTACGGCAGTCTCTTCTCATTCATTTTGTGTTTAATTTTGTATTATAATTCCCTTTCTTGAGTAGGTAATACATGCACATAGCACAATATTTAAAAGGTTCAAAAGTTTGTCGTTAAAACTAGGTTTGACTGTAATGCAGACTGTCATTGGACAATGGCCCCAAAAAAGACAGGCATCTATCTGTGTCTCAGGTGAGTTTGAGGTAAGCAATCCAGGGCATTTCTGCTCCACGAAGAGTTTAAGGACTCAGGTCCTTCCAGCTCACTGCTCCACCATCCCTGGGTATGTCCCCGTCTCCATGGTCCAGGACAGCAGCCATGACAGCTCTGTTCCGGGCAACAGGAAGGAGAAGGGAAGATGAAGAAGGCGCCAAGGGCACACCAGCTGTCTTTTATGGAAGGTTTTTAGAAGTTGCCACATGGTGCTTCTGTTTACACTCTATAGACCAAGAACTTGATCACATAACCAAACGGAGCTGCAGGAAGGCTGGGAGGTGTAGTCCTCACCTGGCAGCCAGGTGCTCAACCAAGCGTCCTGCCACTATGGGAGAAGCAGAGGAGGGATGTCGGTGAACATCAGTAGTACAAAAGATGTACAGTGAGGAGTCTCTAGGCCGGGCGTGGTGGCTCACGCCTGTAATCCCAGCACTCTGGGAGGCCAAGGCGGGCGGATCGTTTGAGCTCAGGAGTTCGAGACCAGCCTGAGCAGGAGCAAGACCCCCATCTCTACTAAAAATAGAAAGAAATTGGCCAAACACCTAAAAATAGAAAAAATTAGCCAGACATGGTGGCGTGTGCCTGTAGTCCCAACTACCTGGGAGGCTGAGGCAGGAGGATCGTTTGAGCCCAGGAGTTTGAGGTTGCTGTGAGCTAGGCTGATGCCATAGCACTCCAGCCCAGGCAAGAGAGTGAGACTCTGTCTCAAAAAATAATAATAATAATTAATAAATAAATAAATTAAATATATATATATATAAAAAAAAGAGTCTCTAGGCAGAGATTCTCTGGGAGGGGCACAAGGAACTTTCTGGGTGGTGGTAATGTTCTGTATCTCAATGGGGTGGGATTACACAGGTTATGCATTTTCCAGAGCTGATAGAATGATCCATTTAAGATTGATACATTTCACTTTGTGTAAATATTATCTCCGAACATCTCTACACAGACTACAAAAAGGAACTGCACAGGAATGCTGAACTCTAGTTAATGACGTGCATGGTGAAGCATTTCGGGTGAAGAGTACTGATGGCTGCAACTTACTTTGAAATGCATCAAAAATCAGACGAACCTGTGGATGAAGAGCTGTGGGATAAAGTGAATCCAGTGACATGTTCGTGGTAGACTCTGGGCAACAGACAGATGGGTGTGTTCTCTGTCCAACTCTCTCAACCTTTCCGCATGTTTGAAAACTGTCATAACAAAATGTTTAGAGGAAATGTCTCCCTCGCCTGCATCCCATCCTCCAGTCACCCAAGTCCTCCCCGCAGCTTCTTGGGTACCCCTTTGGCAACAGTCTGGGCATGTCAAAGTATACACAGCCGCCATCATCTTACCCAAACTCGAGCCTGGTTCACGTACAGTTTCTCTACCATTGAGAGAAATCTCCCGATGGGAATCCCCCTGGGAGCCGCTGCCCCAGGCAATCAAAGGAGGCACCTGCTCTGGAGCCTCCCCCTCCAGCCCTCCAACGCCTCTCCGCCGTGGGCCCTGACCCTCGCCCACTGGATCTGATCGCCCACCCTCCACAAGCCTTCCTGCCTCCTGGGCCGTACGAGGCTGGCTGCTTCCTGTTCCGCAGAGCTGTGCCCGTCTGCGCACCGCCCCAGGCTCAGGAGAAATGGGCTGGACGGGCTCCTCCTGGCTCCCCTGATCTGGTCCACGGGCTTCCTCACCACCCTTCTAGCCCGCGGTCCTGTGACCCACTCCGCAGAGGGGAGCCAGGGCTCTGACCGGGTCTGGGAGGGGGGTCTTCAGGGAGGTAAGGGCTTGGCAAGTCTTGAAAGGTGAGCCCGGTCTGGGCAGGTGGAGATGCGGACGGCGTTCCAGGCTGAGTGAATGGAGAGCCAGAGGCTGGGAAGCGGGAAGGGCGGAGTCCCTTGGGAGATGGTGACTGGGCTGGTGTGGCCAGCCTCCAGTGTCTGCAGGGCGGGGCTCCCGAGGGGGGCCAGGCTTATGGAGAGGGTCAGAGTTGGGCTTGAAGAGGACGGAGGAGGCCTCAGGGTCCCAGGCCTCGGTGCCTCCCTCCCCAGCAACCAGGCAAGTGGGGTGCCGGGCTAGGAGGGACAGACATTTGAAATTTTGAAAGGCATTGCCAAATTCTCCTCTGTGGGGGGTTGCGGCAGCTTCATACTCCCTCTGGCGAGGTTCAGTCGAGAGGCCTGCTTTGTTCGTGGTGCTCTGAGCACGGTACTCAGGTGTGGTGCCTGCAGACCCAACCAGCTATTGACTTTGCCCCATCGAGTTTGCAGAGAAATTTTACTCAATCCTCAGGCCGTGGAGGGCACAGCTGGCCCAGTCCCTCTGCCTCCCCCTCCCGTCCCATGCCTTCCTCCTGTGGTGCCTTCCTCCTGCCACTCAGCTCCCCCACCCCTCACAGGCCCATAGCGCCTTCCTTCAAGATTCCACCCAGATACCACCTCCTCCAGGAAGCCCACCTGAGCCCCCAGGTCTCCATCTGGCACACTTAGTCCCATCTTTTTGCAGCTTGGCTTACTGGTGGGGCCCCATTTGCTGGGAGCTCATTGCGCACAGAGCAAGGGGAGACTCTTCCTGCTGCTGGGTGGCCCATCTTTCCTAATCAGGCCCTAAGTTCACTGATAACTATTCAGCCATCAGTGCAGGTTTGCACCCTGCTGGTAAAACACTCAAGACTCTATGCTTCCTTTAAAGGAGGACACAGCTATCACAGCCAAGAGGTAGAGCTCTTGGGTAGGACAAGTGGTAGGAGTTCAGTTTCTAGGTGCCAGATGTGAGGAGAGGGGTGGCAAATCCAGGACTCACAACCCACAGACGTCACTGGTCTAGAAAGACTGGCGGTGTGTTCCTACGCTGTGTTTCCTTATCGCGAAGAAAAGGAAGACACAGGGAGTCGGAGCTCTGCCCCGAGGCTCTGGGGTTGTTAACACGGCATGACTCAGCCTATCCTGACAACTGTAGACACCCCCTGGCCAGGCAGGACAGCGGCCACCATCTGCCCCTTGCACAGATGAGGAGACTTGGGTGCAGAGACATAGGCAGCGCGTCCAGCCTGCAGCACTCACTAATCAGTCATTTGGCAAGTATTTATTGAGCACATACTATACTGGACATGTGCTGAGCACGGAGAATACAGTGATGAGCAAGGGCCGACGTCCCTGCCCTCTGTGTGGCGCTCACAGCCTAGTGGGGGACAGATGATAAATCGAAAAGCAACAGATACATACAATATTTTCGTATCACGTATGAAGACGAAGCAAAGTCAAGGGACAGAGGCCTGGAGAGTGTGTGCTACTTCACATGGGGTGGTCAAGGGAGACCTCTCTGAGGAGGTGACCTTTGGGCAGAGACTAGAAGGAAGTGGAAGGGCGAACCACGTGGGTATCTAGGGAAAGTGCTCCAGGCAGAAGTGACAGCAAGTGCAAAGACCCTGAGGGAGGAATCTACTATCCCGAATGCCAAATGCCTGCCAAATGCCGAAGCCGGGACTGAGACCCGGCCCGCCTCCCTCTCTCTCTCTCTCTCCTTCTTCCTCTCCAGCAGCCAGGAAGAAGGAATATGTTGGGATGTTGGGCCAGGCTCAAGGGGAACGACGCAGGCAGGCTGCCCTGGGACGTGCAGCCCCACACCCCTGTGCCCGCCCTGGCCACCCTCCCTGGTTAGCAGGTAGCCGCACAGCTGCTGCCTGCCAGGAATGCAGAGCACCACCTTATTTGCATGCCAAGTCCCCTGATGTGTGGACTCACAGCCAAACACCATGATGCCCGACTACCTGGATAGAACTGGGCTCCCCAACGAACTGGACTGGGGCAGGCCTTGCTCCTGCCCACCCTGAGGCAGCCACCTTAGAGCCCTGGGGTGGGAGGGAGGAGGAGACTCGGAATGTAGATGCTCCTTCCCTCCCCGGCCCCCAGGGAGCTACCATTAATGAGGGCACTACAGTGAGCTTGGAGTGTGGCCTAAGGCCCAGCAGAGGGTTACAGGAGGGCAGGGCCCAGGGGCTCCTAAAATGATGCCCCGCGAAGGCCAGCTGCCCAGGGAAGGCCTTTCCCAAGCAGGCCAGCAGGGCTGGGTTAGCCACGAGGCTGTGGAGCCAGGCTGCCTGGGTTGGATTCCAGCTCTGTCGCCCGCTATCTGCCCACCGTGGGCAAGTGGATTCCCCTAAAGGTGCCTCTGGCTTGTAAGATGGCCATGATAATCACAGGTGAGCGTGAAGATTAAATGAGCTAAGATCTGCAAGATGCTTAAGTGCTATAAAAGTACTTTTTAAATAAAAAGGAAAGTGCTTAGTAAAGTGTGTTTTAAAATCACTCTCTTCCATGTGTTTGTATTTAAATGTTCAGTAGGAAAAGGATTTGCCCCCTTTAAGAATAATCCGGAAAGAAACTGCTTCTGTCAGCAGAAAGTCAGTGATTAGGAAACAAAGCAGGAGTTGCCAAAGGTTTAATTAGTTCCTGTAGCACTTAAGGCCCATCTCGGAAGCCTGTGCGGGTGGGGACAGTGACCAGCCTGGGAAGGGCCAGCCTCTGTGGTTTGGGGCGCCAGCCAGCACTGACCCCCATCCCAGGCTAGGCTTGGTCCAGGAGGCAACACAGTGCTCCCCTTGCCAGGTGGGCTGAACTTCATGTGGTCCAGAGGCTCAGCCTGCAGGCGTCTGACGCTCAACAGCCACAGGCGGGGGGACTTGGGGACCAAGGCCTGGAACAGGATGGATGGAATGAAATACAAGGACATGGGAGAATGAAAAGTCCTGTGATAGTAAGAGCAGTTTAAAGTCGGCAAGCCACTTGGGCCAGCCCTCTACTGTCTATTCTAACTTTCTGGACAGATGTTATCTTTCTTTTTCCATCTCTTTGTTGCTAATGTTCACATTCAATTTGCCCTTAAAAGGAAAAAGAGTTTGACTGGCAGAGAGTTGGTCATGGGCCTGGCCCTGTCCAGTTCTGTGCCCACGCTGGTGGTCTCGGTCTTCCCTTGAGGGCAAAACAAACACATGTAGTATTTATCGAGCACCTAATAGGTGTCCTGTGATGTACATTCTTCACTCCTCACAACTGCTACGTCATGCCGAGACCACATTCCCATTTCACAGATAGGAAAACTGAAGCTCAGGAAGTTAAATGACTGCTCCGCTAACCTGCTCACTCAGAGATCGCCTCCCACCAAGCAGGCTTTCCTCAGGACGGATTCCCAGGGGTGCAGACTGTGGTGAGGGTCCTGGTTGCCCCTTCCCTCCTTCCATCTCTCTACCTGCCCCCTCCCTCCCTCTGGGCCTGGGTGTCCCCCTGCAGGGCTGCAGCCAGGTAACAAACTCCCATATAGCCTCGCAGGGATGGAAGTTAATTCCCACCAAGTGCCAGAGTGCAGTGGCATTCAGAAATGCTTGCTTGAGAGAAATCAAGGAAGACCTTTAGAAGGAGAGACGTGCCACATTCCTGGACTGGAAGACTCAGTAGAGGTGGGTGTCAACTCTCCCCAGGCTGACCTATAGATTCATCGCAATCATTCACAATCCCAGTCAAAATTCCAGCAGGTTTTCGTGGAAATCGACAAGCCTATTCTAAAAGGTATATGAAAATGTAAAGGGTCTAATGTAGCCAAGACAATCAGGAAGGAGAACAAAGATGAGCTACTTAAATTATCTGATTTTAAAACTGTCTATGAAGCTACAGCGATTAAGACACTGTGATATTGGTTAAAGGGTAGACAAACCAGTATGAGAGAACACAGAGAATATAAAAATGGACCCACACACAGGGTCAATTGTTTTATAGCAAAGACAGCCCTGCAATTCAGTGGAGAGAGGATTATCCTTTCGATAAATGGTGCTGGACCCGTTGGATCAATGGGATCGTATAGAAAAAACTGAAGCTTGACTGCTACCATACCATAAACAAAATTAATTCTAAAAGGAGCATAGATCTAAACATGAACAGTGAAACAATAAAGGATCTAGACAAAGATATAAGAGAATATTTTCATGACCTTGTGGTAGGCAAATATCTCTTAAACATAACACGAACAAAACACTACAGAGGAAACAATTGATAAATTGGATTTCATTGAAATTTAAAATATCTGTTCATCAAAAGGCAATCCACAAAGTGAGAAAAGATATCTACCCATACGTGCATCCAACAAAAAATTCATATCCAGAATATATAGAGTTCCTACAAATCAAACAGGAAAGGACAACTCAACTAAGCATGGCCAAAAGATGTTAACAGGCATGTCAAAAAGGAAGATAGCCAAATTTTCAACAAGCTATGAAAAGGTGCTCAACCTCATTCACCACCAGGAAATGCATTTCACCAGGAAAATGCAAATCAAGACCAAAATAAGATGCCATAATACGCCCGCTAGAATGGCCGAAATGAAAGACTGACACCACCAAACATGGGTGAAGACATAGAGCAAGTGGAACTCTCGTACACGGCTATCTATATTCGTTGATACAACCACTTTGGAAAACCATTTGGCTCTATCTACTAAACCTAAGCATATGTCAAGCCTATGACCCGGCAATTCCACTCCTAGGCAAGAGAAATTAAAAAGAGAAGAGAAATTAAAAAATATGTTTACAATAAAACATATGCAAGACTATTCATAGCAGCTTTATTCAGAATGGCCCCAAACTGGAAAGAACTTAAATGCGTATCAAAGGGAGAAAGAATAAATGAGTTATGGTACAATCATACAATGGAATACTATTTGTCAATAAAAATAAACTACTGATGTATGCAACAACATGATTGAATCTCACCATACCAAAACTATCCAGACACAAAATAGTATACACTATATGATCCAATTTATTTGAAGTTCAAAAACCACAAAAATAATCTATGGTGATGGAAGTCAGAGCAGTGGTTACCCTTTAGGGAGGTTATTTATTAACTAGGAGGGGGCATGAAGGGAACCCTCTAAAGTTCTGGAAATGTTCTACACTTTGATTTGAATAACAGTTACATGAGTGTAGACATACGAAAAAATTCATCGGGCTTTAGACTTAATATATGTGCACTTTTCTGTAAATATGTTATATCTCAATTTTAAAAATAATAATTAAAAAGAAAGGAGAGAAGCTACAAATGCTAAGGCTCAGGTGCTCTCCCCACAGAGCCCCACGGCTCAGGGAAGCCCAGGCAGCGTGGGTAACAGCACGTGCCTGTGATGAGTCCTCAGCCCTGTGGCCCTCTCACCTCCCTCCCATGAAAAATGGCGAGACTTTGAAACGGGAGAGAGACTACGCGTTCTGTCCACCGCACAGCTCTGGGTTTTCTGATCCTCTGGGGGCCCTTCTCTGCCTTTCATTGCCTCTGAGCCAGTTTACAACTCTGTAAGTTGTACAAAATGGGTGGCAAAGCAACGATTCTTGTCCATAGAAATGCAGATGAATTTTTCTAATGGGGTGCAATTGATCACTGATCTGTGGCTCTTACCCAGTTTTTCAACTGTTTGCAACTTCATTTCCTGGTGGCCTGTATGTGGATCTGCTCTTTGGATTCTCCTTTGAACTAGTTGTAACATCTTACTGGTTCCCTCATTTAATAATGAGTTAAAGTCTTTCGCATGTATTCATTTTATATTTATATGAAAGCCATGATTTCTTTAACATCCTCTTGAATTCCCTCTCCACCACCCTTTCCTCTTGGCGGAACACCTTGGCTTCTCTCTGTCTCCCATGTGAATTCTGGCCAGGGCCAGCCTCTGGGTGTTCAAATCCATTCAAATTATTAAGCACCTGGTGTTTGCTGGGCTTTGCAGACACTCGAGGGAGGAAACCAGTTCTGCCCTCCCAGTCCAAGATGGAAGACCTAACTGGTTTACAAGAGTTTGCAGGACTTCATTTTGTCCTCTCAATGACCCCTCAAGGGCGCCATCATTATTCCTATTACTGCTGTTTACATGTCCATTTTTCTGGTAGGAAAACCAAGGCCCAGGGAAGTGAACTAGCTTGCCAAGAGTAGACCCAGGTCTCAAAGCCAGATCTCCAAATCCATTAAAAACACTGGGTGTTTCACTGGTCATTTCACATGGGGTCAATAACTCCCCACCCCCTACCGGGACTACTGAAAGAGTCCCCATCTCAGCATCTTTGTCCCTCCAAACAGCGTGGTCCCATAGTGGGCTCCAGAGGGAAGGAGGGGGCTGAGAGAGGAGGTGAAAAGGGGAAGGGACAGGGTTAGAGTGGGAACTGCTCCTCCTGTGTAGGCAGGGCCTGGGAACCTGCTGCTAAATTCAGAGCCTGGGACAGCCCCAGTGGGCTTAGGGAGTCCCTGGGAGCCAAGCACCTTCCTAATGACAGTTTCATCCAGGAGGGACACCGGACAATTGCCATGCCAGTCTGAGTTACACAAAATCTCAGTGCCTGCTCAGGAGGCCACTGCCACCAGGGGTTCTGGCCTGGGCTCCCCAAGTCCTTCCAGCTCCAGGCCAAGTCCATCATCCCCCTTCCCACGCCCTCTGCCCCCAGCCCCACATGCCTACTAAGGGCCTCTCTGGAGACCAGAGCAAAAGCCAGAGACTCCAGAGGCAGCGAGAGGACCTGAGGGCAGAGCCAAGGGCGCACCGGGGGCTGAGGGCACGACAGTCGGGGAGGCCAGAGAGCGGCTGTGGATGGAACGAGAGGTGACGTCCCTGCCCCACACACATTCTGTTCCCCGAACACTAGAACACAGAAGGAAGCCCTGGCGACTTCTGCCCACCTGTGCTTTGGCCAAAAAGAACCCGAAGGAGAAGCTACAGGAGGCCAGCACCAGGCTGCTCTCAGAGGAGAGAGGGAAAGGAGAGACAAAGTCTGGGGGCAGGGCCCGACCCCCTCCCCTAAAGCCACGGTTCTTGAAGACTCACTGTGTGCCTGCCCTGTTCTCAGCACTTTATATACTTAAATCAATTAATCCCCACAATGGCACCAAGAGGTTGGTACAATTATTACCACCCTTTTACAGATGAGATAACTGAGACACAAAGATGTTAATTAACGTGCCCCAGATCACACAGCTAGTAAATGGTGGGGACAAGATTCAGACCAAGTAGCCAGGCTGGCCTAGTTTCCAATTTCTGCCACGCTGGAACGTGGGGTCCCCCTTTCATCCCTGAATATTCAAGTATTTATGCAGGATGCCCTGTCGCCAGAGTCTGCTGGGCCCTAGGATGCCGTGGACAGCAGATTAGTCTCTGGCCTCACCAAGACCACAGTCCCGGGCATCCCCAGTGTCAGCGAGAGGGCGGGGAAGGGGCTGTCACACACTGTCTGTAAACGTGTAAAACCTGTCTCCCCAAGCAGTGTAGGGCTGAAAATCTTTCTCTGCTGTCACCATCAGGCCCGCTTCAGCCTCACGCTCGCCCCAGTCCTGCAGAGAGGTGTTAATACCGCTCTTACCGCGGATGAGTGGGGACCAGAAAGGGGAAGTGACTTGCTCAAGTCTCACAGCAAGGAGGAGGCAGAAGTTCGGATTTGAATCCCGGACACTATGGGCCCTCTCAAACCCAAGGGCCAAGCAATTGCCACAGCCGGCTAGGCGAGCGGGTGGTGGTTTGAGACAGAATTTGGGGTGCGGTTCAATTGATAAATCAAGCAGCCTCCCACCCCACCCCTCAACACGCTGGTTTGCACACTTGTCTTGGAGGATTCGAGAGGGTTTGCGGGCTCCTGGAAGAGGTTGCGTGCTGAGTGGGGGCGAGCTAACCCGCGCGGGTGTGGACGGGGGCGCGACCGCAGGACGGGCGGCAGCCGGCGGGACGTCCGGGAGCCGCAGGGCGGGGCGGCTACCGCCGTCTCCATGGCGACGCGAGCGGGGCAGGGGCCTCCGCGGATTGAGCTTGTTCCAGTCAGATTCAATCCTGAGCGAAAATGGATTTTTTAATGCGTCTATTAGCTGCTTTGAAGACGCAAATTGAGTTCAGGGGAGACGTAGGCCGCCGTAAGAAAACAATCTGGCGTCTGAGGGCCTGGGGGGCAGGGGCGCCCCAGCGCGGGGGACCCCTCCAGCCTGAGCCCGGCCTGGGGAGTCCGCGGGCCGGACGCCTCCCCGGCCCTTCGGGCTCCTGGATTTAGCCGGGGC